>BQNB010047899.1:0-40875 GCA_026074375.1 Tanacetum coccineum | reverse complement strand
AGTTACACCCTTAAAACCCTAAAAACGGATTTGTATTTATAGGAAAATCGTTGAGACGGTGACGCGTGTTAATCGTGACGCCATCATGAATAGAATATTCTATATAATGGGTTGGGTCGTACAATCTAACGCCGTCTAGAGATCTTGTGATGCCGTCTTGAGATGGGTTGTGACGGCGTCACGTGTAATCTGTGACGCCGTCTCCAGCTTCTAAGTAGAAATTCTTGAAAGATGTTGGTATAGGTCGTAGTCTTGTTTATTTCTTCTCCAAATGAGCCCAAGTTACGTGTATTTCCTCCAAATGCCTTCCAAATGCTGAATACCTAAAAAGGAATGAATAAGAACCTATTTTGGGCATAAATGCATGATTTAGGGGGTTAAACGACCCCAAAAAAGTGTATAAAATGACACCTCATTAAATACCCTTACACTTGGGATTTGCTTGTCTATAAGCAAATGGGTTTTTCTACCTAGACAATAGCAATATGAGGGTCATTCTACCTACTCTTTAAAAGTATTTTACAACATAACCTTCTAGACCTCGTAATTAATGATGACCTTGGTGAATCAGGGAAATGGCATATTTTCACGTCTTGATCTCTTCTCCTTTCTGTGATCAATTTGGTAAGCAAGATCTTCCCAAATCAACTCAGGATAGTCGACATTCTCTCTGTAGAAGATGCCCCACAATATGTTAATTCTAGATTTACGTAGTTTGTCATTGCTTGATGTCTTTCCAGAGAGACACTTGTTGATTATTACTGCCAGAGTTCTCCATGGCTGATGTATATGATCCACAAACATGTTGGTGTGCTTGTACATTCGACCTTTGTAACCCAGCTTGATAAGAAATGCAAGTGTAGTATCATCATCTAGTACATCAGTGAAGTTTACACCTTCCACTTTTGGACAGATATCAAGAATTATCCTAAAGACATCAGCATTGACAACACACTTCTTGTTGGCTAAGAGGAATTCATAAGAATCTGTGCCTTGAAACTTGTTGATAGAATACCAGAACTGCTGCATAAAGATTTCTGGGACGTCTACAGAGATTGTGAAAGCCTTGAAGCACGAGGAGTTCTTGATAAGATCAATAACCACTTGAAATGTCTCTTCCTTTTGTGGCACTATGGTTTCCAGTCTGACATTGGTAGAGCTAATCTTAACTCTCTTAGTAAATGGAACCCATTTTTCATCACGAGCAGCAACTTGTTGTGTTTCTTGAGGATTCATGATTCTGCTTAAGAATTAACCAATACAGTTTATACACACAACATATATATTTTACTAATTAGCTTGGTTATACATGATGATATGATTGATCTATGATTAGGTTTCATGCAAATGTGACCGAATTACTACACTCTAAGAATAACTCAACTAAGGTCATTAATCAAAGTCAACTAAAAAAGTCAACAAAACATTTCCAAGGAAGCTTAGGACACACATTCAATCAGAGAGCAGATAATACATAATATAAGTATATATATATAGCAAGATATGAAATATGACAAGTTACACAAGAAATACACAAATTTTTAAAAAATTTGGGCAGAGTTTGTTTTCGTAAATATGTCATATTTCGCTTGGAATATGCACCTGTACATGTTTCGCTTAAACATGTTTTGCTCAGACAAATTCAAACATATTTCGCTTAGATGACCCTTGCATGTTTCGCTTAGAACTATCTTACATGTTTCGCTTGGAATGAGAGAAACATTTTTCGCTTGAAATGAGTGAAACATGTTTTGCTTCATTCAAGCCAAGACATATTTCGCTTTATTTAAAGCCACTTAACTCAAGTTTTACCACTTGAAAAACCCATAAGCACTTCTAACAATCATCACAAATACAATCATAACATCACAGAAACAATAAAAACAAGTTTGGAACCACATTTTAGATGTGACAGATGAAATTCGAGTACACAAAGGAGAGAAATACATGGCAAATATGTTGAGAACCATTTAGGACAAATAATAAGCACTTAGGGGCCTATCTCAGTTTACGAACACATATTATAAAGGGAAAAGAAAACAAGGAAAAGAAACTAGTACTCCCCTGGTTTGCTCATAATGGAGAAGAACATGCGATAACTGTTAAATCGTTCAATCAATGAATGTCCAATGAAACTTCCTCAAGAATTCTCTGCTTACTTTCATCAAATTTAACCTGTAAATCAAAGACAAAGACAACTTTACACCAGCATAAATATATTGCGTATACAAATATACAATATGAATTTAGGGTTTGACTCGATAAAGAAGTAAATATAGGATGAGAGAATTGTCAAACTCATTGGTTTTGCAGGTTTATAAAAGAAGATTAAATAATTTAAATGTTATGCAAGTTTTATTTTCAAAATAATTACTTAATTACTTTATGTTTTTTGGACCTGGCGTTTTGACGCCGTCAGGAAAATCTTGACCCCGTCATAGGTGTCGTGGTGACGGCGTCGGGTGTAAATCGTGACGCCGTCTCCACGTTCTGTGAAAACGAAATTTTTGTTTTTGATGAAAAATTTCCTGCACTCGATTCCATAAAGTTTATTCCTGTACAAATGGCTGCATAAAAACCTGAGATTTGACAATTTTACTCATATGACTCGAGACTGACGCGAATTAATCTAAACAATTTTACTAAACTTGCTTGAAACTTGTTCTAAAATCCCGGATAGATTCCCACCTAGACTTATTATTTGCAAAATACCTTCCGATTTGAAATTAAGGAACGAGGTTAAAAATAATACAATGGATGGATTACAAGATAGATTTCGAACATGATAGAATAAAATGAAAAGAATAAAACACATGACACTCCTAACGTGCGGGAAAAATAAATATGGTTGCCTCCCAAAAAGCGCTTTTCTTTATTTACGATTCTTGTAGCTAGACTCGAAGTCACACGCTCTTACGTGACTTCTCCTTTGTGTCTCCTGGCCTCTCTTTCCAATTTCATTAGGTGTCGAATTTCTTTGCTTATACTTTCGTCTTCCCTGTACTCGGGTCCTAAGGTCAGAATATCCGAGTAATAGGTTTTCCCACGGTCATCGTTACTCTCAAGGAAAGAGGGTGGTATAGAATCAGTATTTATGTCCTTAAAGTCTATATGGTTAGACGCTTCCATCTTATGAGGCATCATAAATGTGATTTTCTCGTCATCTTTTTCGAAAGTAACCGTTCCCTTTTCCTGATCATTGATCAATTAGAATCAAATACCTTTTATAAATATATATTAATATATAAATACAAAATACTTATATAAATATAAGGGGGTAAGAATCAAAAAATCACAATTATAGTTAATCCAGGGAGTATGATTCCGGGTCGTTTCCCAACGAGGAAGCAATTGAAAGTCGTGTCGTTTTGAGGACCGATGCTTGAATGAAACAAGATTATGAATTGGTTTTCTAACAACTAAAGAAAATTATGCAAAAACTTAAAAAACACTTAAGGGAAGACAAATTTTAACTAAAAACGCAAAACGGGAACCCTAAACGAGATCTAAAACCCTAAATTAACAAAATTTAGTCATAAATTTATCTTTTTGGTTTTAATAAGTCTTAATTAACTAAAAAAGCTATTACAAAGAAAATTAGGACTAAAACGAAGAGAGAGAGTTTTGAGCTTTGAAAACACTAAAAAACTTATGAACGGGATTCAATCCAGTTCTTTATAAATAAATTTTGCATTTTAACCCTATGAAAGCAATTCTATTTTCCTAGGTTCTAATGTTAAAAGAAATTTTCTAAAAAAAAAAAAAAAAAAAAAAAAAAAAGAATTATATTTTTTTGATTATTTTTCTATTTTTTATGATTTAAAAACGATTTTAATGAAAATTAAATATAAAAAATACTAAACAATTTATAAAAAAACTGAAAAAATCATGAAAAGTAGTCTGAATAGTGTAGAATTTATGAAAAATAAGCTTGTGAAAACAGCTTATCAAATAAGCAGAGAAATAAACTAAAAATGGCTTATAAGCCAAACTGGCTAAAATGACTATAAAGATTAGATTTTGCAAACAATAATCGAAAAAGACCCCAGGGCAAGTGGTAGAGTGTGTGTTGTGTAAAACGTTTGGGTGTGGGGTTGAGGTCTCGGGTTCGAGCCTTGCTCACCCAGGGCTTCCCCTACTCCCAAATGTTTTTGCAAATTCCATTTTTTTATAACTTTTTAGAAAAGCACTAAATAAGCAATTTTTACAAAGACACTTTTAAAAAAACACAAATAAGCACTAGAATTAGCTAAGAAAGATAGAATTACAGCTAGTTATACTCAAAGACCTAAAATGCTAACAGTTGGCTTTTTAAGCTCTAATAAGCAAATGAAAACTTTCAATAAGCTAAGGGAAAGATAAAAGGACATATCTAAAAAGCACTCAGGGACAAAAATAAGCAACTACAATAAGCTAGAATGGCAGTTTACTTAAAAAGATATAAAACTTAAAAATTTTAAGCTAAAATGCAAATAAGCTTGAATAAGCTCTAAACTAAAGGAAAATAAGCTAAAGGGGACTTTACTAACCTAATAAGCTATACAAACCTAGAATAAGCAAATGCAATAAGCAGATAAGCTTAAATAAGCAAATAAGCCTTTTGGCCAAAACTGATAAGCCAAAAGGCCAAAAAGGACTTTTCTAGCTTAAAAATAATCTAGCAAAAGGATCCTTATGGCTTAGTGGCTTATACCACTAAGAAGAATGGCCAAAAAGCTATAATAAGCAAAAAAGAAAAAGCATTTTGAAATTCAAATAAGCACTTAAAAAGCTTCATGAAAAGACTGTTTCTCAAAGATTTCAACACTTGTCAAATTTTTCAATCTTTACAAACTACCACTTTTGAGCTTAAAAATAAGCACACAAACAGATCCTTATGAACTTTTAACCTACAAACAGATTGGCTTTAGACCTCAAAGAACAATAATCAACACTCAAAAAGCATTTTGAAATTCAAGATAAGCAACAATAAGCAAATGAAAACGCAATTTCTCAAACTTTTCAACACTTAGCACCTTTTTGACAGTTTTAGTAAAACACAAACCAAACAATGCAGGCTTTAAAGCTTTGTTTCTAACTTCTTTTAACACATGAATAAACACAAAAACAACACAAAAGCAACAATAAGCAAAGCACAATCAAATAAGTGACTAGAATAAGCTTAAACTTAACAGTTTCAAGCAATGAACTCTTAAAATCTTAATTTTGAGTTTTAATACCTAAAAACTTTTAACAACTGAACTTTATGATGATTTTAAGTTAAAATAAGGTGACCCAAATGACTTAACTAGTTTTGACCCGTTTAGACATTCTATAATCAGTTAATCCATCACCCTTTGAAATCTTAATATGCCTGTTTTACTTTGCAAACTTAATTTTTTATGAACAACCATTAATGACCAAATATCTAATCAAGCATAATAAGCATATTTTGCATATTTCAATAACAAATAAGCACTTAAATATGCTGTAAAACAGATACGCAAGTAGTTAAGCTATCTTAAGAAGATTTTGAGAAACTTAACTAATGACTTATAAACATTAAGGACAAGTATAATAAGCAATTTTAAAACATCACAAAATAAGCATAAATAAGCTATAAATATGCAAAATAGCATGCAATAAGCACATTATAGGAGTTGAATAGTAAATAGAATAAAAACTTAAAATGAAAACTTACAAACACCATTGCTCAAAACAGGGTAAATAATCAAATCAACAAGCTCTAGCTTGTCAAAAAATAAACTAGTGAGGTCTATAAGCTCTCCCATAGCCTAGCTTTCATCCAAAAGCTTTTGGTGTTTTAAGGGGTGGATCCTTTTTAAGTATTTTTTTAGATTTTTTATGATTAAAAACAGAAATAAAAGGAGATTAAATTGTTAAAATAAGGTTTTGATTCAAGAACAAAAAAGCTTTGTGATGCTTTTAGGTAAGATCTACAAAGCTATTCATAAGCTTTTCCGAAGGCTTGACAATAATTTTATAAAATGATCAAACATTAAGCCTCAAAACTTTTTCATTAAAAACTTAAAATTTTACAAAGGAATTGAAATACAGGATAACTTTAAAAACTTAAATGAAAATACATTAAAAATAGACTAAAAACTTAGGACAACTACTCAAAAAAACTCTCTTTAACCACAAGGGTTAAGCCCTCTATTTATAAGCCGGATAGAAGGACCTAGATCCTTGGCTTGGTTTTCAATGTGTGAGATGGAAACAAGCTTCACAATCTTGGCCCTTTTAAATTCATTTCTTGTGCTTCTTATAAATCCATATAACCCATTTGTTTTGCCACGCAATCATTCCCCAATGATTGATTTTGGATTGCCAATGAGTCAAGTGCCAAAAATGTCATCCCTTGCATCATTTGAGCTTCTAGAAGAGGGTTTAAGTGGGTTTAACCTCAGGGTAAGTGTAACTTTAAGGGTGGAGGTGAATAGTAACAATAGAGGAGGCAGCGGGAAAAAATGGGTGTTTGTTTATTTGATTGCAGGGTGAAAGTTTGGGTACATAGCAGGAATGGTCCCTCAAGGTGTTATGTTTAATTTCAACCATAGTCCTTGTGGTGCACAACTTTGGTCCTTATAGTTTGTCAATGTTTACATCGCTAGTCCTTAAAGGACTAACGTATAAAGGTGATGGGATAACAAGCTCGTTAAGTGAGTTTGGGTTTGGGTTGGGCTTTTTATTTGGGCCGGTTATGTAATAAAAGGGGTATAAGGGCTTTTATTTATGTTTAAGGGTTATAAGATATAAGTGGATTGTCCCGAGCCCACTAGGTGGGTACGGGTGGGCCCACTTTT
The DNA here is from genome assembly GCA_026074375.1 of Tanacetum coccineum. Classification (NCBI taxonomy): domain Eukaryota; kingdom Viridiplantae; phylum Streptophyta; class Magnoliopsida; order Asterales; family Asteraceae; genus Tanacetum; species Tanacetum coccineum. The sequence continues at coordinate 34,069 of BQNB010047899.1, read as the reverse complement.
GGTAATTTATGTTTTCGGGTTCGGTTTTCGATGCTCTTTCCAATTCCACTTCATGGGGTTGACTTTGACTTGACTTTGTTGACTTTGACTTTTTGACTTGGCTTTGATTTTGACTTCTCTTTACGCTCTTTCCGTTCTCGTGCTCGGTTTTGTCGATTTGGCTTCTATTTTTGTCCTTTTCTTGGATATCCATTACCTGCACTAACAAAATTCAAAATGACTAAATACAATGTATTTTTGGTACGTTTTTAGTCATTTAAGTTTGATTTTAGTGGTAAAAGGTATGTGTAATTAAACACATACCAATCAAAAACGAGACCAGTATTCCTTGCAAATGGTTTTCCAAAGACTACTTCTCCTAGGTGGTGATCTATAATACTAGTTGTGTCCTCCAAAATCATGAAATTACATTCGTATGTGAAACTTCCTATGAAAACTTTTAAACTCTTGACTCTTCCTATAAAGTTGCTGTTCTTACTAGGGTTGGATAGTTTTTGTCTTGAATGCCAATCCCTTATTTAATGATCTATTATATATGTTGCTTGACATAACATTAGTTCGGTGATTCTAAAATCAATTGTAGGCTTGTCTTTTAAGGAGGGACCCGTGTACAACCGAGATTGACAGGATGTGAAGTTTATACCTTTAGTTAATGGCTAAGGAGTTCATTATATGTGTCTAAGTGTATGCTATGTGATTTTATGTTTGCTAGTGAGTTAAGTATGTGCATGATATCATTTTGAGGTGTTTGGGCATCTCATTTTGAGTATGTTTGTGTTAGATTATGAGTATTCCATTTGTTCACGTCTAGTGATTAAAGGATGGGATTGGCGTATTCATGTAAATGCTACGGAAAAAAAGTTTTGGTGATTAAGGATAACGTTTATGATGATTGTGACCAATTTTTTGTTTTTTAAAATAAGGAAATGAGAATAATGGTGTAAATTTGGAAGTTTGTTTGGCAAATACTTTCTAAAAATAGAAGTCGTTTGGTGTGAAATGAAAGTTATTTTTAGACACATCAATACAGGTATAAATTTTCTTCATAACGAAATTTTAGGGGAGTAGGTATCTTAGGGTGTTATTTAACCTAGGGTCCATCCATCTAATTAACGGTATATAAAAGGGTTAGTAAGTGGGCGTTTAAGTAATAAAGGTTTAATCAAACTAGCTTTAGGACGTTTGTAAAAACTTAAAGGTAATATGTATGTTAGTTAATTTAATTATAAATAAAAAAAATTAAGGGGGTCGGTTTTGTTTTGAACGACAACAAAGTGAGAAAAAAAAGACAGTATTTTTAGTTATCCAACTCTAGTTGGACTAAGATTAGGCTTTTAGTAATGCATATTTAATAAAAACCTAGCCCTCTTATTTTCTTTTGTCCTTCCTTTTGTGTGTCGTGAGTTTTCACCTCCCAAAACCCTAGGAAAGATCAATTTCATTGGCTAAGACCAAGTAAAATCAAAAGAGTATTGTTTAGGTGCTTGTAATCAGATAAGGTAAATATATATAACCTGTTAAAGCCTTTCAATTCATGTGACATTAATTATGATGGATTAGGGTTTTAATAAAAATACAGTCTAATGTTAATTAGTGTTGTAATTATGATTTAGGGTTGAATTTGGTCATAATCATGCAAATTGCATGTTAGGAGTTTTCATTGATAGTTTTGATGTAGGGTGAAGCAGAATTAAGTTTGTGTTCAACGAGCGATTTCCTCCATGGATGGAGTGATATTGAAGCGGTTCTTTTTTTTTTAAAATTGTCGTAGTATGTGTAAATCGAGTATTCTTTCCAGAAAATCTAGGCCCATGTGTCTTTTATGGTCGGGAAGGTTGTCAAATGGTTTATATAAAGATAGTGTGCAAAACAGTGAATTTCTGACGGGTTTCAGTTAGGATTTAGATTTGTTCTAAAAAGTACCAAGACACCTTTTTCAAGGGCTAATTTTCACCGTGGAAGTAAGTTCATATATTGTGCGTGAGACCTTGGATTTTTTTGGATAAGTATGGGGTGGTGTGTTTTAAAAAATGGTCCAGCTAACATCAAACTTTTGGGTTGTCTGTTACTAGTTAAATTTTGGATACTTGGTTGTTTGATTTTCTAAAGGGGTTATTTATAAAAAGAGTATGAACTTTGGGGGAGTAATAGCGGGGTTCATATGTCATATTAGAAACTTGTGGGAATTTCTGCCAAAAATTATAAAGATTGTTTAAAGTGGTGCGTTTATGGGCGTACAAGTGCGTCTAAAATTCTGCTCAAATCCGAAAAATGAAAAAGTGTAGAAACTTAAAGTGTAGCTAGTTATATCAGAATTTAAAAAAGGGCCAAAATGATGTTTAGTACATTGATAGATCGCTTAGAATCCATCATAGTTGAGGTTACACCTTATTGGAGTGATGACCAAAGTGATGTTAATATCCATACGTTTTGTTGTTTAGATCTTTGTGAAGCTTCTTGAAACCTTTTTGGATTAAGCTAAGCTAAGGTGAGTTTCATAGTCCCACTTTTACTTTCATTTTAACTTGGATGGATAATGATGCTAGTATGGAAATGTTTTGATTATGTTATAATGTGATTTTAAAGTGATGCAATGGACTTTATGTGGTCTATTATATGTTTTAGTGTACATGTTTGTTTTTATGATGTGATACGATTTCCATGGCTTAGTGATCAATTGGACTAAACAAGTGGCTTTAAAACTAAGGACCAGAATGTGTTAGTTGGTTAGTTAGATGTGGGTTTTTGTGGTTATGCTCCATGGCTTAGTGATCTATTGGAGGGGAATTTGTGTCATGCTCGATGGCTTAGTGATTAATTGGAGTTAGTTATGCGTTAGAGAAAATCTCGTAATCGTAGTGGATTGGTATTGTTTTGGATTGGATTTGATTTGGTTTTGTATGATAGCTTATATGGTAGTCCATTTTTTGTTCATGTAGTGTTTTTATTTATCACAGTAATGATTTAATTGGAATTTATATCGTGTCTTTATAACCAATGACTCTCACCTAACTTTATGTGACGTTTTGGTAGTTCATTTTCAGGTATTTCTGTTTTTGAGATAATGATGCTGGAGAAGTGGATAGAGAGGACCTTAGGGATTGGGCTCGTGAGTTCTTCTTATGTGTTCTTTTGTTTAGAACTTATGTTATGATGATTTAATTTAAGTTTGGGATTGAGTTTACTTTTATGTGGTTTATGCTTTTGCGTGCATTCTTAATAATGCAAGACTTCCTTTATCTTGTTTGGGTATATTGTTATGACACATAGTGTTCCCCTGTAAGTTATTTGTCTTTTCCTTTTAGTATCTCTATAGTAGAGCCATTGTGGGTTTTGTAACGATAGCCATGAGAAAGTTGCACTCGTGCTTCCGCCTCTGGCGGGGTGTGAAGATTGGTATCAGAGCCAGGTTATAGAAGAAGTAGGTGGTTTGAGCCTAGAATATAACCTAGGAGTCCCTTCATGGAGATGCATGTTAGCTCTAAAGCGTTTATTAGATATATCTTAGTATGCGTTTTTTTCCCCTTAATCGTTATGATGTTATTTTCTTTATTTTTAAATTTTTTGTTGATTTCTTTAGCTATTTTGATTACCTTTACATGATTTAGTGTGCCTCATTCTTTCTTGTTAAATTTGCTATGTCTCAATTTCCTCCTAAGAAGTTCCGTATGGGATTCGCAATTTTGACAGGACGTAGGGGATATTACAAACCAGGGACACGGGCATGGGTAAGCCAGATTAGCCGCAAGATCCGCATACCAATTTCTATGTACCTATGCAAAGTGGAAGAAAGATTTACTATAGAATTAGCAGAGGGAAGAGAAGTGGAGAAAATAGGGATAACTGTGACAAAGAACGGGGTGGTTACTAGATACCCTAGGAAATTTCATGAGTACCAACTAACTGATAAAGAGAAGGTGTCGGATGATGATGATTCGGATTTGAAATCTACTACAAGGAGTGTGCCTAAAGACTATGAGTTACAGGATACTGGTGGTAGTAGTGGAATTAAGATGTTTGTGCTTTATTTTGTCTTATTATGGAACTTTAAAAAAAAAAAAAACCTTATGATTTTCTTTCGGATTTGTTTGACTATTTTGATGTTATGAAATATGTGATTTCCTTTAATTGTAAGTTTTCTGTTGCTATATGTGGTGATTTGCTAATGTGACTTATGTGGTATGAGTCTTGTTGATATTAAGAAGTGTATTTTTATAGAGAGGGAAGTACACTTGTGAAATGGGGCATCTATAATTGGTGGCCAACATAATTATACATGAGCCACAACACAAGTGGACTTGCAAGTATGATTACACAGTTTTGGTGTCAACATGCTCTTTGGATGAGTGTTTATGTATGTGTTTTGTATGGTTCTGATGATGTGCTGATAGAATAGGCGAGTTAAAAACCCTTTACCTTTCCCTTGTCTAATGAGCATTGTTATTTATTTTATAGACTGGTGCAATACTAAGACTAATAATGACGATGATAAATAGGAAACCTAAACTTTGCCTGGCCCTTATTGCGGGAGCAACTCCAAATATTTATCCTCAGATCGTACACTCAGGTACGGACTTATGTGAACTAATGCAATTGGGAGGAAATGGGGGGAAACAGAGGGAATGGGGGCAATAACGGTTGTTCTTACAAAGGATTCCAAGCTTGTGGTCCTAAAGAGTATGATGGGAAAGGGGGTGCGATAGCACTTACCCGTTGGATAGAGAAAATGGATTCAGGTGAGCGATAAACAGGGGGTGTCTAGAAAAACCAAAAAAGGTGAATATACTGCCAGTTCCTTTGTTAATAAGGCGCTGACTTGGTGGAATGGCCAAATCCAAGTGAGGGGTCGAGACGCGGCGAATGAGATGTCCTAGAATGACTTTAAGGCGTTATTGGTAGAAGAATTCTGTCATAGTAACAAAATGGAAAAGTTAGAATTAGAGTTATAGAACCACAAGATGGTGGGGAGGGCATCATGCCGGCCCTACCAACAGACCGATTTTTATGGAGTGGTAGGGTTGGTTCCTCATATGGTGACACCTGAATCGTCACGCATTAAGAGGTATATAGCAAGTTTAGCACCCAAAATTAGGGGGATAGTTAAGGCAACTCAGCCAACAACCATTCAGAATGCGGTTTTAAGAGCGGGTATTAATTACTGGTTGGAGGCAATAAGCTATTGGAACGTTGTCAAAAGGAAATGAAAAGAGGAAGGCAAATGATGAGGGTGCTAATTCTGGAGGGTCTTGGAAAGATAAAAAGAAGGCGAAGGTAGGGGCAGGATTCGTGGCAGCAGCTCCTCCAAGAAATGAATATGTGAGTTACCCTGGGTGTACCAAGTGTAACACCTATTATATCGAAGGAGGAAGCTGTAGAGTGCGTTTCAACTGTCAGAAACCTGGACATTTTACCAAAGATTGTCGGGAACCTAAACGTGCAGTTTCGGTAAATACGATAAGGATGAATCATCATCAGAGGGTTTGCTATGAGTGTGGAAGCCCTGATCATCTAAAGTCTACCTGTCCTAAATTGGGCCGAGCACCTAGATAGGCGGGAAATCAGTTGGCTATAGATGGAAATCATGGCAGCAGAAACAATGGGAATGCGAATCGAGGAAGGGCTTATAATGTGAACGTGAATGCGGATGAGGCCTCGCGAGACCCTAATGTGGTGATTCTGGAGCTGACTTTAGTTTCATATCTACTGAATTTGCGTCTATGTTAAATGTGAAACCTAGAATCGTAAACCCCGGTTATGTGATAGAGATAGCGGATGGTAAAAGGGTAGAAGTCAATAGGGTTATCTGTGATTGCAAACTAGAATTAGGAAATTCCTTGTTCACTCTAGATTTGATACCGTTGGGTCATGGGAGCTTCGATGTGATCGTTGGTATGGATTGGTTATCTCGTAATAAGGCCGTAATTGTGTGTCATGAGAAGATGGTTGAAATACCTTTAGAAGGTGGTGAAGCACTTAGAGTCCACGGGGAACGTGCGTTAGGGTTAGACAAGACCTTAATGAACGCTAATGTAGGAGAACCAAAGATGAATGAAATTCCTGTAGTGCGGGAGTTTAGTGATGTGTTTCCGGAAGATTTGTCAGGTTTACCACCACAAAGACAGGTTGAGTTTCGTATAGAATTAGTTAAGGGGGAGACGCTTGTAGCAAAGTATCCTTACCATTAAGCACCTTCGGAAATGCAAGAACTGTCCGGGCAGCTTCAAGAGTTGCAAGACAAGGGCTTTATTAGACCTAGTCATTCCCCATGGGGGAGCACCGCGAGTGTTATTTGTTAAAAAAGAAAGATGGTTCCTTTAGTATGTGTATCGACTATAGGGAATTAAACAAAATGACGTTTTAAAAAAACCGATATCCTCTTCCTAGAATTGATGATTTGTTTGATCAGCTTCAAGGATTCTCGTTACTTTTCTAAAATAGACCTTCGTTCGGGGGTTATTCACCAGCTTCGTTGTTATGGAAAGATATCCCAAAAACTGCATTTATAACCAGGTATGGACATTTTGAATTTACCGTTATGCCTTTTGGATTAACCAATGCCCCCATAGTTTTCATGGACCTGATGAATCGTCAGCTGCGTCTTTTGTCAGTCATGCAACCGTTATCTAGATAAGTTCGTTATTGTTTTCATAGATGATATTCTGATTTATTCAAAGTCAAAGGAGGAACATGAGGGTCATTTGAGGTTAGTTTTGGAGTTGTTGAGGAGGGAAAAGTTATATGCTAAATTTTCTAAGTGTGAGTTTTGGTTACAAGAGGTGCATTTTCTTGGTCACGTGATAAATCAGGGTGGTATACATGTGGATCCGGGAAAGATAAAGGCAGTAAAGAATTGGGAAGCTCCCACTTCGCCGACAGGGGTTCGCTCATTTTTAGGATTGGCAGGTTACTATCGGCGTTTTATCGCTAACTTCTTCAGGATTGCAAAACCACTCACTCTGTTAACTCAGAAAAACAAGAAGTATGTGTGGGGTGCGGAACAAGAAGAGCCTTTCAATTGCTAAAAAGTAAGTTATGTGATGCACCTATATTATCGCTTCCCAATGGCGTTGAAGATTTCGTAGTTTATTGTGATGCTTCGAATCAGGGGTTGGGTTGTGTGCTTATACAGATAAATAAGGTGATTGCTTATGCGTAAGAAGTTAAACATTCATGAGATAGAAAACTATACTTACACATGATACTTGAGTTAGGGGCAGTTGTGTTTGCTTTAATATTTTGGAGACATTATTTATATTGGTACGAAAAGTGTTATTTACCGCGTATCATAAGAGTCTCCAACATATATTTGAATCAGAAGGAGCTAAACTTGCATCAATCGAGGATGGATCGGAGTTATTAGTGATTATGAGTGTGAAATTCGATATCAAACGGGTTAAATCAAAATGTGGTGGCGGAATGCACTAAGTAGGAAGGAAAGGGTGAACCTTAAACAAGTTTTAGGGGCGATGCACATGACTATTCATTTCTAGAGTAAAAAGGAAATGATATTGGCAGCTCAGGGGTGAGGCATTTTGATCAAGAGAATGTAAAGAATGAAAGGTTTACATGGTTAGATCAAACAGATGGAAAAAGGAAAGATGAGACGGAAGTTTAATTCTTTATGGATCGAATATGGGTTCCGTTGGTAGGAGGTGTGAGAACAGTAATTATGGATGAGGCTCATAAGTAAGATATTTGTACATCTCCGGAAGCATATAAAAATGTCTACGGACCTTCGAGAATGTATGGTGCCGGAGGAATGAGAGGGTTATTGCTACCTATGTTAGCGAATGTTTAACTTGTGCAAAGGTGAAAGCTGAGCATCAAAGGCCTTTGGGCTTATTACAACAACCAGAGATACCAGAATAGAAGTAGGAAAATATCACCATGGACTTCATTACTAAAATACCTAGAACAAGGAATGGGCATGATGCAATATGGGTGGTGGTTGAATGATTGACCAAATCAGCACATTTTCTGGGCAATACGTGAAGATTATAGTACATAGAAATTGGTGAGGTTATATACCGATGAAATTGTCGCGCGTCATGGAGTGCCTGTGTCAATTATATCGGATCATGACGCACGGTTTACATCACGTCTCTGGAAAACATTTCAGAAAGCCTTAGGAATGTTATTAGATATGAGTATAGCTTATCACCCTCGGACCGATGGACAGAGTGAGCGTACAATTCAGACGTTAGAGGACATGCTGAGGGCGTGTGTGATAGAATTTGGTGGCAGTTGGCATGTCTACCTACCGTTAGCTGAGTTCTCTTATACATTTAGGCTATCACACTGCATTCGGTGCGCTCCGTTTCGAAGCCTTATATGGAAGAAATGTAGGTCACTGTGTTATGGGTGGGAAATTTGGGGAGGTAGTTGATAGACCTAAATGGGTGCAGGAAACGATAAATAAAGTAGTAGTTTTAAAAAGAGTGGCTCCAAGCGGCGAGAGTTTGTTCAAAGAAGCTATGCGGACAAAACAGGCGCCAAAACCTGTTAGAATTGAGGTTGGAGATTGGTGTGATGCTAAAGTGTCGGGCCTTGGAAGGGCGTGGTTCTTTTAAGAAGAAGGGTTAAGTAGCTCGAGGTATGTAGGGCCCTTCGTGAAATTTAATTGAGGTGATCGGGTCCTGTAGCTTATCGGTTAAGGTTTTGCCCAAGGAGTTGGAGTGGTGTACTGACAAGTTTCACGTGCAACCTAAAGAATGTGTTTAGCTGATGCTAGTATGCATGTGCCCATTGACGAAATTAAGGTTGACAAGACCTCTACGTTTTATCGAGGAACCTGTAGAAATTTTTGGACCGTGCAAATTAAGAGTTTAAAAGCGTAAGCAAAAATATTCACTTGTGAAAGTTTGCATTTCTAAATGTCCATCAACCCACTGACCACAATAAATAACTTTCTGTGTTCTTTCTGGGGATTCAAAGCGTTTAGTCCTGTGTTTACTTGGGCATCGGAGCGCAAAGATTTTATGAAGTTAAGGTATCCTCAGATTGTTTGTTGAATCGTGCTATGAGTCGGCTAATTAAACTCGGGACGAGATTTCCTAAGGATGGGGATACTGTTGACAACGAGATTGAGACAGGTTAGGTTTATACCATTTGTTTGCTAAGAAGTTCATTATATGTGTCTAAGTGTGTGCTATGTGATTTTATGTTTGCTAAGTGAGTTAAGTATGTACATGATATCATTTTGAGGTGTATGGATATCTCATTTTGAGTATGTTTGTATTAGTTATGAGTTTTCCTTTTGTTCAAGTTAGTGATAAAGGAGAAGGATTGGTGTATTTCATGTAGATGCTACGGCAAAAAGTTTGGATGATTAATGTTTAAGCGTTTATGATGATTGTGGCATTTAGAAATGAAGACTCATGGCCAAGTTAAAGGATCTAATTTCAAGTGAGTGAATCAATGGGAGGAAGAATACACTACAACAAAAATGGCCTAATGCAATAGTTCAAATATGATGCAAATCTGTTGCAAAATGCTTTTGCAACGGAATTGCAACGAATTTTGACTATTGCAAAAAGGCTCCATGCAAATTTAATTTGCAACCGAATTGTAATAAGCACAAAACATCTTGCAACCGTTTTTTAACAAAAGATAATTCGATGGAACTACATACTCTTTTTGCAACGAAGACCTTTTTCCTACAATTTTGCAATGTATATCTTTTACATTAACATATAATTTGCAACGGTTATAATTTGCTACAGTTTTTGCAATGGTAACTTTTGCAACAAGCAAAAATTTCGTCAATGCAGATGCAAATCCGTTGCAAAAACATTCACGTTGTTTTAAAAAATGCATTATTAACCCCTCGGCCTTCTAGTTTTATGCTATAATACAAAAAAAATAAAACAAAAAATACGCGAATCAAACCAAAAATAGTAATCTTCCAAATATCAAAAATATCATAAACGATGTAAAATTCTATGAAGATCATTTAGAACTCATCTAGGATCTATAATAACAAAGTTTGTAGATGCGCATCGGAATTTAAACAAAGATAATGTTATTTAACAAGGTTTACATTCATACAAGCCTCAATTCTATTTGATCATGATAGAACGTGTTACCTAACTGTAACAGGGATCAAAGACACCTTTGATCTTAGGGCTAGAACGATCTTAAGTGGTGAGATCGTTGGTATTTTCCTAAAACATGATTAAAAACACCTTAAACACACACAAATAATGTCTAGGGATCTCTTTATATATAGAGTCCATCTAGACTTACAAAGAAAATCTAATTGTATTAGAAAACTAAATCTTTCCTAATCTTGATCTTTATCTTTTTAAGCAAGTCTTCTAGAATCCTCCAACTTTTAGAATTCAATAATGTCGAACTAAACCCTTTAGTTTCATTCTTTTGTATCATCAAATCATTAAATCCCAACAATCTTCCCCTATTTGATGATGACAAAACAAAAAGTTAAACTGATTCCAAGATGATCCATAGTAGCTTAATCTTCAACAATCTTCCTCTATTGAATAATAAGCTTTGTCTTTAACTTAAGCACTTAAACATCTTGTACATTGATATGTGTGAAAACACATATCCATTTTATATCAAAATAGACCCTAAAAGGGACAAAATTGTACTTTAAATGCTTGAATATTGCTTGTTTTGTCTATGTGATTAAGTAGATGCGGATATTGCAAAAATCACAAGAAAACGAATAAAACACGGACACGGGAATGGAAGAGCACGCAAAAAGCCGGGAGGAAGCTATCAAAGTCAAACTGTGGTCAACCTTCAGTCAACTTGGTCAACAAAAGTCAAAAACACAAAAAGACAAATCCAAAGTTACCATACCAGTCCCTCATTTATAAACCAATTCACAAAAATAATCCTTAAAAGTCCTAACGGTCGTTAACTTTTATTTATAAAAGTTAACACTTGTTATCTTTCTTTATAAAACCAAACCCCATTACCCGAATTTAACCCTTGGCCCAAAACCAACACCCGGCCCAAACCCAAGTCAAAGCCCCGGGTCAAAATACACAAACGCACCTTTTATAAGTTAAAAAGGGCGGGAGATACAGTTTTACTGTTCATCTCCTTCCCCAAGTTACCTCAAGGTCAAAATCATGGGGCAAATCACAATTGAGGGCTAGAAAGGACAATTCAAGTAGCAAAGTACACATGGGCAGAGTATCACGTCACTTAAGCCTCTCATTGGCCAATTCCCAACAAAGGATGCCACGTAGATCATGAAAGAAACACAAGGAATAATGGGATTTGTACTATAATCACTCTCAGAAGAAGCACAAACCTGTCACAATCACGGATTGCCACGCTGGCAATCCGTGTGAGCTAAGATATGATCTAACGGCCAAGATTAATCTTCCAATGATTGAGAGAATGAATGGCAGTGATTGATTGGAGCGTATAACAGACCTGTACCTAGAAGCTTCTCCAACGGGCTATATAAAGCCTCACTCCTCACACACAAGGGCATTCTTTTTCTAGTTTTGTAGCTTTTAGATTTTTAGGAAATTTAGCTTAAGCTTTTAAGTTTTAAGTCAATGTAATTTTCATTTAAACTTTTGTAATTTTCTTTTCAAGTAATGTAATCAAGCCTTTTTAGTTAATGAAATTTGAGTTTTCTTTAATAAATTTGTCAAAAGCTCTCTATAAGCTCTAGTGATAGTGTACGAACCAATAAGCTCTTATAAGCTCTCACAAGTCTATAAGCTTGTGATTGAGCTACATTGTTCATTTAATCAACTTAAACCTTTAAAATAAGCTAATTACCTTGGATGATTGGATTTAGAAGCTTATGGAAGGGAAGCTAGCCATGGATGAGCTTCCAAGGACTTTTACTGGCTTATCCATAAGGATAAGCCAGAGCTGTTGACAAGCTCTTAGAGCCTTTTATGCCTTTGTTTAGCTAAGGCTTAGGTAAGTTTCTCATTTCATTTCTGTCTAAAATTCCTAGTTTAATAGTTGCTTAATTCTGCTTAATTTGAGCTTATCTGTGCTTATCTATATGTGTTTATGCTTATTAAGTAGTTTTTATTATCTGTCTTTAGTTTTTATAGCATAAATCTTAATATCTTATGTTTTGTCTTTCTAATCTATCATTAGCTTAAATATGATAGCATAATTGGTAAATCTTATTTTCTAGCTTAATCATTAGTTTAAATAAGACAATTAAGTCCTTTATAAGCTGTTCTCTATCTGGTTTTTGAGTTTTATTCATTAAATTTCAACTTTTCTTGCTTAAAATGAAATATGTCATGATTAAGGGGTGTTTGGAACAAGGAGTACTAACCTGAAGTTAGTACTGTTTGATTCCTTTTGATTTAATTGTTGGATTTGATCTTTCAAAGTTGATTGTTTGTGTAGGATTTATAGGTTATATTATGTTAATCAAAGTTTTCATAGGTTTAGTTGTTTTATAATTTCATAAAAACTCTAAAAAAAAATACAAAAAAAATACTAGTTTAGCTTATAGCTTTTATATTCTGCTTATTAGATAGTCAAAATTTGCTTAATATGATTAATATTAGCTTTTTATAATCTAGTTTTCAAGTTTTTATCATTAGGTTTCATTTTTATAAACTGATTTGAGTTTAGCTTTGGGGGGATTTTTAACACATTCTGATTAGGTTTTTGATCAGGTGTGTAGATTAGTTTTAAGCTTAATATCATTTTAAGACTTAATCTTTTTGTTCCTGCACCAGGGGATTTTTCCTTTTCACTTAGATTGTTAAAATTTGATCCAAGCCTTCCTAGGCTTGGATTTTGTTTGCTAGGTGTTCTTAGACACTCAATAGGAGTGTTTAAAGCAGGAGTAACCATTAAGGTCACCTGCATTGTTGTTTTGTCCCTTTGGTCAATTGCAATCCGCGAGTAACTGCTCGTTACTACTGTTTTCCTTTTCCATTCTGCATTTAAGCTGTTTAAATAGTCTTAGGTTTTAAAAAATTAAGTAGGCTCATTAGTTTAGATATAGGTCTAGTTAGTTTTATAAGTTATTTTTCAATTTCTACGCTTTAATTACTAGGGTACTTTAGCTTCTTAAGTTTTTAATATCTTATAAAACAAAAACAGTAGTAACTAGACTTAGCTTTTTAAAATTAGATTTTTAGCTTATAAGATCCAGTTTTATGGTTGATAATTATAGCTTATAAGTATTAGGATAAGTTGTCAAAAGCTCAGCTTCTTTCATAGCTTAATGTGCATTATAGCTTAAATAGATTTTGAGTTTTTAGTCAAAATTTCTAAGTTAGCCTCTTAGATCATCTAATTTAGATATCTTATAGTGTTTTTAGCTTAAAGTTAACTTTTCAAATTTAGATACTATACATCATTAGCTTTCTAGGACAGTTTTTGTTTTCAAATTAATTTGAGCTTAAAATGAGTTGTGTGCAAGCCTTTGAAGGAAAAGTAGCTTTTAAAAGCTAAGTTTCTGAAAACAGCTTTTTCATAAGCTCTTTAAGAGCTTATTTTTAAGTTTCAGCTTATAGTATCTTTGTTAAAGTTGCTTAAAAAGTTGTCCTTAACAACTTTTGTTCTTTAAGTTTTTTATAAAAACAAAAAAAGGGAAGTGGAAGTCGAGGGTGAGCAAGACTCGAACCCCCGACCTCAACACCTCAACCCTTTATAACACTACACACACCACTCTCTACCGCTGTGCCCTTAGGTCTTTTTCATAAGACCCTTGCACAATCAATTTCTTATACTCTTTTTGCTAATCACCTTATAAGCTTCACGGTTTATTTCGCGCTTTATTATATAAGCTGTGACATCGAGCTTATTTTTCCTAGGATTTAATTAGTTTAAGCTATTTTCTGTAATTTTTCTAAAGTTTTTATAGTTCGTTTAGTATTTTTAAACATTTATTTTCATTAAAAACTTAAAAAAATCATAAAAAATAGAAAAATAATCAAAAAAATAAAAATCTTTTTTAGAAAATTTTCTTTTATCATTTAGAACGTAGGAAAATTAGTTTGACTCTCGTAGGTTTATTTTTGAGCATTTTAGCTTTTAGGGCTCGGTTTTCGATTCCCGTTATTCGTTTTTGTGATTTCTTTCAAATTTTATCGTTAAGTTTTCAAATTTTGCAAATCCCTTTATTTTTACTCATAGAATTAGATTATTAATTCAAATTCTAGGTTAAGGTGCTAATTAGGGTTTATTTTGTCATTTCCGTTTTTCGTCCGCGTGTTTAGTTATTTTACTTGCATTTAATTGTTTTAATTGTTTTTAGTCATAGAAAATCAATCAAAAAGTTGAAAATCATTCATTACATTGTCCAAACTAAATCGAGGGTATCAATTCACATTTCTTTGGGACACGACCCGGTAATCACTTACCGGTTAATATACGTATTATATTATATATATTTTGAAGAATTTCCTTTTTACCTTTGTCCTCAAGGGTAAATTGGTAATTTTCCATAGTATTATATATTATATTTTTACGTGTGTTAGATCTTACGAATCAAATTTTTGGCGCCGCTGCCGGGGATTTGTGTTAAGATTCTCTCATTTGAAGTTTGTTGATCGTGTTTTGGAGAACCTTTCGTTTTCGAAAGTTACGCTTTTAAAAAAAATCAAAAATAAAAAAATATATAAAAAATAAAAAGTAAAAAACGTTTTTCTTTTCTTTTTTTGACCTACGAGAATTGTCCTCTATGGTTAGGGTTTCGAAAATATAATTAAGAACACCCCAAAATCGTGTTTACGGTTTTGTATTTATAGTCTTCTTAAATTAGCTTGATACGCCGTATCAGAGTAAGTGGATACGGCGTATTGAGGTTTGTTGGAGTGGGGACCACGATTATAATATTCTAGAATATTCTTTGAGCTTATCTTTGAATACGGCGTATAAACTTCTGGATACGGCGTATAGGTCTTTGAGTGTTCTTGGTTTCTTGTGAAGTTCAGGCGCAGATACGCCGTATCTTCCTTGATGGATACGGCGTATAGGTTGTCAGAACAGTAGATTCTTGATTTATTCGTTTAAGCTCCAAAATGAACGCTTTTTAGTTAATCTTCACTGATTACTCCATATTTTCTGCAAATAACTAATATAAGCAATTAAGTACCAATTCATACATAAATATTGGTTTTAAAAAAAAAAACGAGCCATTATAGATGGATATAATATGTTGCATAAAATAGACGTTATTTGATGTCATCACCGACACATGTGAAAACTTCAATAAAGGTATGTACATGATGTTTGAGCATTTAGGAACACTTAAAATGAGGTTTAGACATAGAGAGGAGCAAAAACGAATCCTCCCATTTTTCAACAAAACGCCAACTGAAATCTTTTATCAAAACGGTTCTAGCAGGCGAACTTCTTTCTAACCTAGATGATCTATTTTAAACATACCACAATGAAAGTGATCATTTGATATATATCCAGATTTAGTTGTTTCTAATCACATAACTGGTTTTACACCCTTATTGGTCAACTAAGTCAAAGGTTCACTTTGCGGTAAATGCATCACTTTCCCGTTATGGGATTATGCTTTACTTGAGATGCAAATCAATTAGGTGTTTGCATCACATGATTAATGAATCAATTCAAATTGTTGTTTATCCTTGGAATTAATTCTAATATGATATAATGGAGTTTGTAGTATTTAGAGAGTTAATCATGCTTTAAGTTTTCTCACCTCCTTAGCCATAAATGTTTTACAAACTCACACATGTATTCCTCACATGTACAAGATGACTTGCAAACTCCTAAACTTCTCCCTACAACACTTTCATACCATACTTCTTACAACACATTCCTTATCATCATTTATTAATCTCTTTTCCAACAAATGATTAAACACTCATTCTACACAATCCTACAACATATCCTTTCTAATCACTTGTTTACCCTTCTTACCTAACAAATGATTATATCCTCCATACACACTCTAAACATTCCATTTCTTAAACCTTCCCATAATTACATTTACCCACTCTTTTCTCTCTTATTGCCAATGTGATTATAAACCCAAATCAATCCTTTGATTTCATCCTAAACATCATCATCTTCATACTTATCATCTTCTAACATTCTTCGTGCCTAAACTACTCTTCACATAAACCTTTCCTAAATAATACCCACATGGAACAACTCACATTCCATTACATAATGTACCCTCCTTGTACTTGTTGTACTTCTTGTCCCTTTCATTTCAAACACAGGCTCCTCTACATCTCATCAAAACATTCTCCACCACATATCAACTATTCACCTTCTTCCTCACAATCTATTTAAATTTCACACATACACACACTCTATCATCTTAGCCATTGATTCTAACACTACATGAATCCAAGACACCTCACTTTCTTCTCCTCCATTGGATGGAAATTCAAATCTCAAAACAAACACATTTCCTTCTCTACAAACAAACACACTTTCCTTTTTACAAACAAACATACTTCCCTCTCTTCAAACAAACACACTTCCCTCTCCACAAACAAACACACTTCCCTCTCTAAACAAACATACTCTTTATCCACCCTTGATCTTGCCATTTCACCTATCCAACTTACCTCTCCTCATCTCATCTTCACCCTCTATTTCAAATAAAGATTAAGATGCTCTTTTCCATCCTATCACTATCATATCATGACAACTCATGACAACTCATTCACACCCCATCCTTATCCCTTCCTCCAATTCTCAATTGTGTTTAATAAATTTCAAATTTAAATTTCAAATTTTTTCCCATAACATCCAACCTTTCTCTCCAAGTTCGGAATATTCTAGGAATATTCCCGTGTTCCTTAACTAGCCTTTCAAACCATTAATTATATTTTAAATAAGCTAGTTACATTTTGAGGAATACCCAAACTACCCTTTTCCAATAGTTCTGTTCTCACTTTACAATATCGGATAAGCAAAAATCTTTTAAATGCTTCACAAATGCTTTTATCAAATGGCTATTTGAGTTGGTTGACCTTGAGTATAAGAATGATTGAAAGGTCGTAGTGTGAATTACAATTGGGGGTTTAACAAGAGTGGGTAGTTAAAAAGCCGAGAACCTGAAAAATGGGTCCAGGTCCCTGACGCGCTGACCACGCGCTGACATATAGCCAGCGCGCTACATGCGAACTCATTTTACCCACTTTGGGTTCTTGGCTTATAAATAATCCCTCTTGGCCTTTGTATTCCTTACCTATTACAAAAATCCTTTCCTCTTTTTTCTCTTCTCCTATCCTTTAAATCTAACATCTAAGTGTTCCAAACTTCTCATCTCGTCATTCTATTGAAGTGAACACATCTCCGCAAGTACAAGTACCTAATCTATACTTGTGTGTTTTGTGGAGGGTCTTCTTTCTCATACCCTTTCTTTATAACCAAGTCTCTAGGTTAGGTTAGGACTTGGTTCATCTATCTTTTTTCAATCAATCGAGTTGTAAGGGAAGTCTTGTATCCGTATGATCAAGCCTAGATCATTGGGGATCTAGTTAGGATTTGGTAGTAACTCTTCTTTGTGAGCGCCAATCTTTGTGCATATCCGCGGAGTTAAATTGTAAACGGTTTGTAGTCGACCATAAGGATTATACTAGTATAGTATAGGTGCATGGATTCACAACTAGACGCAAGAAAGGACTAAATCCTCCTTCCCGAACTAGTATATATCATGATGTCTTTCTTTCTCTCTATCTCTATTTACTTATTCATTCTTTGCTAAGTATATCATCACACTATTCGGATCTTTCGAGACTTAAAGTTTTATAAACTTCAAAGAAGTCAAGAAAACTGTATTCACCCTATCTACGGTTCTACAAGTGGTATCAGAGCGGTTTACTCAAGTTTTCAAGCGTTAAAGCCTTCCTGAGAAGTCATTTTAAGTTGTACACTTCTTTTAAAAAAAATCAAAATCCTAACTCTGGTTTTTGAAAAGGTTGAGTAAAGATCCATGGCTCAAGAGAACTATTTTGAGGGGTGTTCTATGCAAAGACCATCTTTTCTAATACTCAATTGGTTTTGCTTTTGGGATAAGCCGCTTTGCGACTTTGTTGAAGTCCAAAGGATATTGCACTTATGGCAAGTCATACAAAACAGGAGTTTTCTATTTTGGAAGTTGAGACTCAAAACGATGTTGATGAAGGATTGAATGAGCTTCTTAAGGGTGACTCTTTACAATGCCCTACCACGTCAAGCGTACGAGCGATTATTTATGTGTAAAACTACCAAGGAGGTTTGTCATACACTCATCATCACTCACCAAGGTAATTCACAAGTCAAGAATTACAAGATTGATCTTCTCACTCAAGAATACGAGAAGTCTTCAATCTCCAATGAAGAAACTATTAGTAGCTGCTTCACAAGATTCAATGCTATTGTGACTAACCTCAAATCTTTATATTCGGACTACTCTAGCAAGAATCGTGTAAGAAAGTTTCTTCGTGCTCTACCATTGAAATGGAGAGCCAAGGTGACGGCCTTTGAAGAGGCCAAATATTTTGGTACACTTCTTCTTGACAAGCTAATTGGTAACCTTAAGGTTTATGAAATGGTTTTGGATAATGATGGCGTAGATTCTAAGACCACTAAAGAAAAGGTCAAATCTTTAGATCTTAAAGCTAAAGTCACTAGGGAACAAACTAGTGACGATGGTGATAGTCAATGTGGAAGTGATGAAGAAGAAAAGGCCGAGGCATTTAATTTGATGGCTAGGAACTTGATGGTGTTGTCGTGTAGGTGTTATTTGTGATTCAAGTTTTAAATTTATATTTTGCCGACTTTACCTAAAACAACACTTTTCACGGGCAGTGTACCCGATGGATGGGAGTTTCGTGGTAAGTTAGGGAAATCTGTCGACACTAAGAGCTGAAGTTAATCTTATAAATTTATTAATACTTTGGTTTTTTTATATAAGTTGTATAATTCTACGCGAAACCTTATGCTAACCTAATGTTAATCTAAATTTAATGGAAAAGGGGGGGGGGGGTTTCACCTGAGAGACTAGCACAGATTTTGTGGTGACTAAAATCAATTCAAGACACTTTAACCCACGCAAGAAAATTAACATAAGATAAAAGAGCGGTCTAGCCAAATATAAGAAAACTGTATTAACCATTATTAATCCAGTCAGAACGTTGGTTTGCTTATTAGTGCAATGATTACTTATCTTGAGGCGGCGTATCATTCTTAAGACTTAGGTGTTACTTCTTCCTAAGGTATAGACATGTAGAATTCTGTCACAATTAAACGCATCCGCATAAAGCATCCTTATTTACTGATTATAATCTATCTTAAGGATCAAGGCAATGGTCATCTTGTTAAACCCTAGCTCATAGAGACTTTACCCACTTACTGCTTAACGGCTCTTTAGATACTAGTAGTCCACTGTCTGAGTCATTACCAATTAATTAGAACGTACTCGTTGCTACCAAGGTCACCTTATGGGTCAACTAAGCTCAAAATCAAAGAGCAAAGATAGGTCAATATTTGTGATCCTATGATTCTAGATATATAAATTGCAATATGGAGAGCTATCCCGGACTCTTAGCCTACGCCCAAACAACACCGAAGTTGCATCGCATTAAATATGTAGGACTAGACCCAGTTGAATGATAGGTCGCATACTTAAGCACGTAAACAAGTATAAATTGATAAACATAAACAAGCAATTCAATGATAAATTAAGAAATCGAGATAAACAAACCAACTATTAAGATCTTCATAACAATGGCTAATACCCGAAGGTATTAGCCTTCAAACGTCATAATTAATACAAGAGTAATGATTTAGCCAAGGTAAACTAACCGAGTTAACGAATGATACCAAAAATTAAACGATTACAAGAGAATAAGAAATTACACGTTGTCTCCTATGGAATGAATCACGTTGCTCGACCTCTTCTGCTCGAGAATATGATTTTGCACACTTAAAATTCATTTTTGAGTTTTCTATTTATAAGGTCTGAAGTCGGTGTCGATACGGCGTATTCAAGGTCTTGGATACGGCGTATTGGGGGTTTCTTGGAGTAAGGACCACGTTTGATATCTTCCAGAATATTTTATTCCCATATAGCTTGAATACGGCATATTGCCTTTCCTGGATACGGCGTATTGGTCCTGTTTCCTTCGTTGTCTTTGGTGAGTACAGGCACAGATACGCCGTATCTTCCTTGATGGATACGGCGTATTGGTATTCAGAACATTATTCTTCAAAATATCTTCGTTTAAGCTCCAGAATGCGTGCCTTTTAGTTAACTTTTACCAAGTACTCCATAATTACTGCAACTCTCTAATATGAACGATTAAGTAACAATTCTTTGCAATAATTATACAAAATGGGTTGATTACATGGGATAAATGATTCTATAAAATAAACGTTATTTGATGTCATCAAATATCACCCCACTTGAATCCTACTTGTCCTCAAGTAGCCTTTAGAAGTTTATGAAAATGTATCCCTAAGGATTTTTTTGTTAAAGCATTTATTTGATCTATTACAAGTACACAACCAAACACCTCACGAAATAGGAAGATGAAAACACTCAAATCACTCAACTAATCTATGTGGTAACATGTAACTAATTCGCTCAATTGCTCGATCGTGACGAGTATTCTATCATAGGCTTGGCAAGGATACACATCTCTACCACTAGAGCTAAGGAGTAACAAGTTTATAAAGGTAAAATGGGTTTTATTGTAAGGCTTTAGGGTTGATCATTCTACAATCTTTCACCAAAAGTACCACACCAACAAGGCAGCTGAAGCACACATACATGGCCGTAACGACGGAATAGACATGTGTGTTCGATCACATCCTCATTCGATTTTAACCAAGGGTTAGGATGAAGAAGGATATAGGGTAGGGATCTTCTAACTTACACCAAGTAATAAACCAACAAGGCAGCTAAGACATGCATACATGGCCGTAACGACGGAATAGACATACATGCTCATACACATCCTTATTCGCGTGAAACCCATGGTTAATGATTAGGAAAGGGAATTAAATTATTGTTAAACAAAAAATTACAAAACAAATAGACTAGGTCCAAGATATAAGTTGCTAGACACTTTTTCCTGACCGTTACCATGATAAAGACACAACTATTTACAAACGTCTTGATCATTGATCAAAAACAACAACCTAAGTTGGCGTTCCTATAACGGTCAACTTCCTAATCATCCCATGCTTTACAAACTTTTACAAGACAAGTGGCGATATCTTCCACTTTATACAATACTTTACATCGTTGACTTTTAAGATGTATCAAGGAATAATCGATCCTTCATATAATTCCTTTGGTCTAAGCTCTTGCGATTATCTCCAAACTTTCCTTCTCTTTTTGTTGCGATTTTTCTCAAAATTTTGATTTTTTAAACACTATACTACGAAACTCATGTAATTTCACCATCTCCATGATCATAATAACTCCGAATAATTCCTTCGGTAATTCTTCATTCTTCGGATGTACTAATAATTGCGTTGGTAGTAAAAATACATGAGTTTTGACTAATTTATACATTCCCATTTGCAATATGCAAATTTCTTTCCACCCGTACCAATTATACGAAAAAGACAAGAATCTGGGAACTACTTACTTTTCACTTTAAGCATACTAAACAACTGATAAATTGGGACATATCTAAAGGGTTGGTTAAGGTTGTAAAGGTGTAAACGAAAACAGATTGATGGTGTAAGTAATTCCTAAAGGATTGGCTCTACGAGTTGTTCTGGGGGTATCTTACTCTTAAGATGTGAGTAAACAAAGGGTTTATATGAGGGTTAACTAACTAGTGTAGTTAGTTAATAAAACAACATGTAAAGGCTTTTTGGGTGTAATCCTAAAATTTTACCAATTTAAACAAGTTACTCCATCTAAATCCATAGTACTCATTATTGTGGTCTCGAATAGAAATACCAAGCCAAGTTCTAAAGTCTACAACATCACCGACACACTCATATTTTTTTGGAATTTGGGTAAACATTTGGAAACGGATAAGGTTAAATCCTCACAATATCTAACAAGGGTTATTGTGTGCGGGTTATGTATCAAGTAATTTCACAAAAGTATGCTTGATTTTTTTTTAAATTTGAGCATAATTTAAGCATTTTAGTGTGAAAAATAGGACAAGTATCATTCTAATTCCCATCCCCCCACTTGAATTATACAACGTCCTCGTTGTATAGATAAAACATTAAAAACAAGAATTAAAAAGAATTAGAATGAGAAACTCCCCTGATATTTTGCTCGGTAGATTCTCCATGTTGAGTTTATGAGCAAGATTGTGTGTGTGAAAGCGGGTCTGAATCCTAACACGAACAGCACACACACATAGAATTCCAGATGTTTGATACTTCACCAACTTTATTGATTTCTTTTTGCATCTAGGTCCTATGCAAAATATAGAAAAAACATGCAAAATCCTAGCTTGGGTATCTACGGTTAACTTAAAATAAACTAAATAAAATTGTACAGGAGATCGATACGTCGTATCCATAAACTAGAATACGCCGTATTGAGAAACCTGTAAAAAGTATCTAAATACAGGTCAGTCTGTTGTATACGCCGTATCATGTGCATGAATACGCCGTATTGACAGAACTGAAATGTTTTTAAAGTGCATAAAAATAAAAGACTGATAATGTCCAGACATTCAATACGCCGTATGGTATGGAACGGATACGCCGTATTGATGTCTGGGAAGACATACTCAATAAAAATAAATGACAATCTGGGTTGTCTCCCGGGAAGCACTTTTGTTTACAGCGAAGTCTTTAAGTTAGACTTTTCTTCCTTATTCTTATTTCATCTCATGCACGCTAATGTGCCCGCGTGTGAGCCATTCTTCCATCATCGCATCTCGGACATATTCGGTCCCTAATTTCAAGACTCCTTTGTAGAATCCTTTAAGCTTTTGGTATGAGTCTGAGATTCCATTCATCTTATCTTCTTCACTTACCTTTAGTAATGGCGGGATCTCGTTGCATTGTTCATTAGGGTGGTTTATAAACCTCGGATGTGATCGCACCATTTGGTAAGTAACTTCTTCATTACCATTGTAAATGGTAATCATTCCATTAAACCGTCTTGCATAAATCCCAACTTCTCTCAAAAACGGTTCGCAAAAATAACATCTGTAACACCCCTAAAAATGTGTCGCAGCAAAAATGTGTCCGGGGGCGTTACTTCATAATACACAGCGCTAGATACAAGAGAACGATCTCTAAATGTGTTGTTTGAAAAGTAATCTCGTTGATTTCCTAGAAATTGATATTACATTAGTCCTTACTTGCATCAAAATGAAAAGCTTCGAAAACAACCCAATGAGATTTGATCATTTGTATGTAAGTAGAAATCCATGAATGAAATCTTGTCAAATTTAGACTCTAGTGCACATCAAGTAGGCTAAGCATCTAATTCCCTGAGAAAAACATGCTTAAAAGTGTCAACATAAAGTTGGTGAGTGAGTTCATAGATTTGTATATAGTATAATGTTGAGAACAAGGTTCTGTAAAGTGTGTCATGACATTTAATCCTTAAATGTCCTTCCAAAATGTATGTATGATTTTTAGAAATCAATTAGTTGTAAAGTATGCATGACCATTTCAATCCCCAAATAGTCACAAAAATGTACGTATGAACGTTGACACCGCAAATTGTTCAAGAATGTATGATATTAATATATATATATAGACTATATATATATCTTATATTATATTATACTATATATCTAGTAGGATATATATATATCATCAAATGTTTACAGTATGTATTTGTCCACTTTATTAAAGGCACAAGTTTAAATATCCATGGTGAGTATAAAACAATGATTACAATTACTCTAAGTTCATAAAACTGCGACGTAGATTTGTATGTATGCCACTTTATTCAAGGCACAGTAAGAGTGTACCCATCGTAGGTGTTCCCTCTAAGAAACACTAGGGCATTAATGATAAAATAATATTGTACCCATCATAGGTGTCCCCTCCAAGAACACCCGGGCATTCTGAAAATATTCATGTGTATGTAATTGTTGGCCCTGAAGACTCAACCAATCGTATTCCGACATGTTATAACGTTCGTTTGCCCAGTGATAGCTAATCACCCGAACGGGGATTGTCAAATCCCGACAATAGATCTATTTATACTTTCGCTGTCACCCTCCAAGTTGATTTACAGTTCAGCTCAACCTAGTAATCCATAATCATTCGAGTAAAAGTATAATTGTTGCATCCATAAGTAAAAACCAATGTTGTATCTCACCGTGAGATATGCATATAAGTGTATAAACAAGTTATAGCGAGTGTTCACGCTCCTAAAATTAAACAAGTATTTATTGTATCTCATCGCTGTAGATATATTAAATAATTATGTAAACCAATTTGTATATCAACAATTGTTAATGCATTTGTAAACAAGCATGTTCTCACCTCAAAAATATCTATAAAACCAGTAAAAACAGGGGGGCTATAAACTCACATTGATGTTGCAGAACGATTGGCGGAAATGCGCATATTAAGCATAACCCGAACGGAAACCGGAACGGCTCGACCAAGAAGTTGCGGTTTATCTTAACAGCTATGACCCACTACCCTAGGATAATGTATTCAGGTTTCACGAGGAATGGTTACATCAACGCGACACGTTGATAAAAGATTTAGATTTCTAAGTTGTAATAGTTTGGTGGTTGGTTAAATAAAATAAATCGAAAGATAAACGCAAAATGTGTAATATATTCCGTATATATTACATATATTAAGAATGAACAAGTGTATAATTCATATCGTGAATTATATGACAAAGACAAACAATCCAAGGATTAATATGAAATGTATAATACTTTGCAAGTATTATTTAAGAAGTGTGAGTAATTAATTAAACCAAACAGTTTGACATGTTTTCGAAAATCACCACTTAATTAAATAAAAGTTCTTGTATAAAAGTAAACACATGTTTAAGGTCTTTACTTTGTCCATTAATCGGGAATTATAAAATAATATTTTATAATTTAGTATTCGTTTCCTCGACGGGTCTTAGTTAACTAGTTGTCTCATTTACAAAAGTGTAGTTCTCGTTCGTTTATCTGGTTATTGTATAATTACAAATTAACGATCTTAAGACTATATAACTTCGTCTTTAATCGGTTTTTCTAAGATAATAGAAATTGTAACGAAATTTATTAAGTATAGTAATTTATATAAATGTCGTCATGACCTTTTCGTTTAAACCACATTTTCCATTTTTATGAAATTCAATCCATGTTGCAATTATTCGCGTTTCAATATTTCAAACACCCGCGTGTTTTAGATATAATATGTATATATATGTTATTATATCTAAACTAAACAAAATATTAAATATCATATTTATTTAACCATTTAAACCACCAATATATATCCGGTTTTATATTTATAAATCTCGTAATAATTTTATTAATCGATTATTATAAATCAAACACGCCCTAAGGGCTGTCTCTAAAACCAAACGCACCCTTATGTCGTTTCTGATAAACCAAACGCACCCTTAGTGTATTTCTGCTAAAACCAAACACACCCATATGGCGAATCTGCCAAACCAAACGCACCCTCTCGTGCTTCACTTAGAACCAAACACACCCCTTGGTGCCAAACCCTCAGCCAAACGCACCCTAACTGCTGCTAATAAACCAACCAAACGCACCCTTACTGTTTTTAATAAACCCAAACACACCCTTTTCGGTAATCTGCTAACCCAAACGCACCCTATTCGGAAATCTGCTAACCCAAACGCACCCTTATTGCGAAACTGCTAAGCCAAACGCCCCTTTTGGCAGTTTCTATTAAACCAAACGCACCCTATGTGGTTTTAATAACAACCAAACGCACCCTATGTGGTGCGGCTAAGAACAAAACGCACCCTAATCTGGTAACCCAGATCCAAATGCACCCTTGTGGGCGTTTTATAAATCCAAACGCACCCTATTGTTGTTTATACTAAACCAAACGCAGCCCATTCTGTTTTTGTCAACCAACCGCACCCCTGGCTGTGTCATAACATCAAACAAACGCACCTTGTGCGATTTACACAGCCAAACGCACCCTTATCTGTTAACCAAACGCACCCTATTCGATTTCTTCATAAACCAAACGCACCCGGGGCTGTTAAACTCAAACCGAACCCACCCCTTTGGTGCTAACCCAAGCCGGACGCACCCTTGTGGTTTTGAGACACACCCAACGCACCCTTTTGGGTTGATAAGACAACAAACGCACCCCCTGGTGCCATATTTAAAACCAAACGCACCCTTTGGTGGTGCGTGGCGTGGGTAGAGATGATGGTGCGTGGTGGTGATGGTGCGACGAGGATGAAGATGGTGATGGGGTGGTGTGGCAGCCGTGGAGGAGATGGTGTGGCGTCGTGGTGATGACGGCAGTGGGGTGGTGATGATGGCGTTCGGTGGAGGCGGCAGCGGTGGTGGGTGGAGATGATGGGGATGGCGCGTGGCGGCGAGTGGGGTGGTAGATCGGATAGATCGGGTGATGAGAAACCTTTTTGGACTTGGCCGGAAAACTTTTCCGGCAACGGACGACGGTGGCCGGAGGTGGGGCGGCGGTGGCTGCCGAAAAATAAGAGGGAGAGAGAGAGAGAGTGATGTTTATGTGTGTGTGTTGTTATATGAAAAAAAAATGTAAAGTTTTTATAAAATTTTTATTTATAATAAAACTTTAGAATTAAGTATCAAGTGTAGAATACTATGGGGTGAATTTTGTAACTATTTCACAGGGATCAAAAGTGTAACTTTTGAGTATTATTTTGCAAAATAGTGGTTCGGGACTCGTTTGAGCGACTTAACGGATGTTTCAAAATATGAAACTTGCGCCATTGCGTTTCAAATCATTTTTCTGATAAAAATGAGTATTTACTTGATAGTATTTCATAAATATTTTTATAACATTTATAAAAATATTGGTTATTTATTTGGTGATTCGGTTATGCCTTGTTCTAAAATAAAAATGAATTTTATCTCGAATATTCGTGTTATCAACAAACGCTTTTGAATAAAATATTAGATGACTTTATTTAATATTTTTATTAAATAAATAGTGATAATTAAAAATAAATTTAATTATTTTTGTGTTGGTATGCGTTGTGTGTGTCAGTTGCGTTCTCCAAAATTTTGGAGGCTTATGTTTTAGCCCTTTTTGCTTGTTTTCACTGTCGTCGGGCAAATTAAAAAGTTGTCGAAATATCATTTTTGTTTATGTCTTTAGCGTCTGTTGTTGTGTGAAAACCATGTGATGATTTGTGGTTCGTTTGTGACACGTAGCTTAGAAATAATCTATATCTTTTCGTTTTCAATGTCAAATAAGTTAAAAATAACTTGATATGAGAGATGCTAAAAATAAATATGATTGATTATTTAAAATATGTTCCGAAATTTACCGGTTACGTGGGTAATCTCTTTTATGTGACATATAAAATTATCAAAATCAAAATCATGTCGGTCGAAAAGTCAAGGGTAAAATAGTCCTTTATAATGCGAAATATTTGTCGGATGTTATAGTACCTTCCCTTAAAGAAATCTCGTCCCGAGATTAAATTTGTGTTAACCGTTTGTGTGACCAAGAAAAGATTTAAGATTTAATAAACCAGTTCTAAACAAGACGCTGATAACTTTATTCAGCAAAATTTAAATGTTTCGACACTTTTCCATATACCAAAAATTTTGGCTAAGTTTGACCAGGATATTTAATCCATCAAAATAGGTATCTCAAATAATATCATTACATGTCCTATGACTGATATACACGTGTTATAAGGAAAATCTCTTAACAGTGAAAGAGTCGAAGGGAAAAGTGTAGTCGCGTGAGTATGTCTGTATAAGGTTGCAAATGTTTAAGGACGGGTCTCGTTTCTGATATCTGTAATCTTCGATGATTAATAACGGACGAGGCTAATTGAAGTAAGTATCCAACTTACTTAGGCAGTACTAGGATGTATCGCGACCTAAGTCTTCGTACTAGTGGTCCGTATATGAATAGTGTCTGACTATCTCTGTCGTCGATAGGTGTTTATTCTGGGTTAAGGGGGGTGCATTACCTATTGGGATAAAGTTATGTACCAGATGAGACCACTTCTCGACCCATACAACATTAACAATAATGACAATAACCACTAACAATTGGTGATGGTGATGCAAAGAGTGAGGACATTCCGAGAAATAATATCTCCAGAATAATGTTAAATCAATTGAGAGGTGCTGCGGAGAGCTTATGTGTATGGCACGGCGGGAATATGGTCTTAGTCGTTTGTTCAAAGATGAATAACTCCATTAGCTCAAGTGTGTATACAAGTCTGTTAGTTCACGAACAGTTCGTGACCTCTGCGAGGATTAGCAACGGCAAAAAGTTAATAAGCTTTTGATGAGATGAAGGTTGTTTCAAGTAAGGCATTAGATTTTGCGAGTGGCACCTTCTATTGTGTCTTCTAAACCTTTTTAACGGTTTCGGTGATTATCGGGTTCGAGGTCTTACTCGTAGGTCATATTGGATACAATTTAACCCATCATTTATAATTCATCATTACATAAAGGGGCGCCTACTTTTGTATGTAAGAAATGGATAAACTTATGGTTTCGGGATTTATAATTTCTTGTATTTAACTGAAGAGGCGTAAATCTTTCTTTTTTTATTTTTTTTTTTTTTTTCTTAAATAAAAGATTATAAATTCTCCTACTTAATTATTTTTGCCGATGCAATACGCGTAATCTCATTTACCTTCAAGGTGATGGATAACATGACGATGCTGTGCTTCTAATGTGTATGAGGGAGTGTTTAAAACTCGCTTCGGAGTCGGGGAGCGTAAAACTACAAGGATTTCGACTTGAGTTCAAGATAGTTTATGTGTACTCGGTTAGAGTAACAAGGTATAAGTCTCTATGAACGAGTCAACTAGCGATTATCTTATCAATCCTCCTATTATAAGTCCCGCCCATACAAGTTCTTTGTAATATTAGATTTCATACATAATACTATTGTAAACAGGGAACTGTTGACGGGTTTTGTTAACATAGCAATTATCATATCAATCCTCATATTACAAGTCCCTCCCATACAAGACTTGTAATACTTAAATTCATACATAATTCCATGTAAACAAAAATTATGACGGTCTCCGCGTAATACGATATTGTATAAAGTTATGAAGAAAAATAATATTCTTAGGGATCATTGTTTAACCTACAATGTCTGAGAACGAAATAAGACCATTGTGCAACTCACAATGGCTAAAAAGTAAAATGAGACCATTATGAAACTCACAATGTCTGAGGTATAAATAAGACCATTGTGCAACTCATAATGTCTTAAGAAATGTTCTAGTATTTATATAATTAACTCTTATATAAATAAATGTACAATATACGCAAAAGGAATGCAAGCATATATATTATATATATGTATGTCATGTAAGCACTTAAGGTAACAAGTAACCTAAGCAAGTAAGCAAGTAGTGTGTATGCACTTTGAAAATATTTGTTGTGATGCAATGCTTGTGAAAACAGTTATAGTCTAGGGTAAAATATGCAACATAATTCCCTATAACCAATGCTCTGATACCAATCTGTAACACCCCCAAAAATGTGTCGCAGCGGAAATGTGTCAGGGGGCGTTACTTCATAATACACAACGCTAGATACAAGAGAACGACCTCTAAATGTGTCGTTTGAAAAGTAATCTCGTTGATTTCCTTGAAATTGATATAACATTTGTCCCATAATTGCATCACAATGAAAAGCTTGAAAACAACCCAATGAGATTTGATCATTTGTATGTAAGTAGAAATCCATGAATGAAATCTTGTCAAATTTAGACTCCAGTGCACATTAAGTAGGCCAAGCATCTAATTCACCTGAGAAAAACATGCTTAAAAAGTGTCAACATAAAGTTGGTGAGTTCATAGATTTGTTTAAGTATAAATGTTGAACCAAGGTTCTATAAAGTGTATATGACTATTTAAATCCTTAAATGTCCTTCCAAAATGTATGTATGATTTTTAGAAATCAAATAGTTGTAAAGTATGCATGGACCATTCAATCCCAAAATAGACAAAAATGTAACGTTAGAACGTTGAATCGAATTATTCAAAGCATGTTATGATGGTGTATATATATTATATTTATATATTTATTTTTATATATATATATATTATATATGTGTGTGTGTGTAGTGTGTGTGTGTGTAAACTATAAATATATATATATACTATATTATATTATAATATTATATAGTATATATATATTTTATATACCTACTATATATTTATATATATATATATATCACCAAAAGTTTAAGTTGTATTGCCAATCGTTATTCAGGCACAGTAAAATATCCATGTGAGTATAAAACAATGATTACAATTACTCTAAGTTCATGAAACTGCGACGTAGACTTGTATGTATGCCACTTATTCAAGGCTAATGTAAGAGTGATACATCGTAGGTGTTCCCTCCATGATACTCGGGCATTAATGAAAATAATTATGTACCATCATAGTGTCCATCCCAAGAACACCCGAGAATTTATGAATTATCATGTGTATTGCAATTGTTGGCCACTGAAAACTCAACTATCGTATTCTTGACATGTATTATATCGGTTCGTTTGCCAGTGATAGTAATCATCTAAGAATCGGGGATTGTCAATCCCGTTTAGAATCTTTCATATATTTCTATTACATACGCGCTACCCTCCAGGTTATTTACAGTTCATGCAATCTAAGCTAACCATAATCTTCGAGTAAAAGTATAGTTGTTGCATCCTATGTAAAAACATGTTGTATCTCACCGTGAGATATGCATTTGAGTGTATAAACAAAAGTTTACTAGTGCGTCTGTTCACGCCCAAAAATTAATCAAGGATTGTATCTAATCGCGAGATATTAAATTATATAATATGTACAACCAATTTGTATATCAACCATATAAATGCATGTGTAAACACAAGCATGTTCATCACCCCAAAAATTTTTGTCAAAACTAGTAAAGACAAGGGGGTTGTAAACTCACATTGATGTGCAGATCGATTGGCGGAAATGCACAGATTAGATAAACGAACGGAAACCGAAACGGCTTGACCAAGAAGTTGCGGTTTATCTTAACGGCTATAACCCACTAGCCTAGGATAATGTATTTAGGTTTCCCGATGAATGGTTACATCAACGCAACACGATAAAAGATTTAGATTTCTAAGTTGTAATAGTTTGGTGGTTGGTTAAATAAAATAAATCGAAAGATAAAGCAAATGTGTATATATTCCGTATATATTACATATATGTAAGAAGTTATGAACAAGTGTATAATGTCATATCTTGAATTAATGACAAAGGACAACAATCCAAGGATTATTATGAAATGTATAATACTTTGCAAGTAGTATATAAGAAGTTGTTAGTAATAATTAATCAAAACAGTTTTACTTGTTTCGAAAAATTCACCTCTTAATTAAAATAAAAGCTCTTGTATAAAGTAGAACCACTGTTTAAAGTCTTTACTTTGGTCTATAATAGGGGTATTATAAAATAATATTTTACTAATTTTAGTATTGTTTCCTCGTCGGGTCATTGTTAAACTAGTAGGTCCCATTTTCAAAAAGGTAGTTTCTCGATGTTTATCTGGGTATTGTATAAGTACAAAAATTAACGTTCTTAAGACTTATATAACTTCGTCTTTAATCGGTTTTTCTAAGTATTAGAAATAGTAACGGGAATTAGATTAATTATAGTTATTTATTGACAATTGTCGTCATGACCTTTTCGTTTAAAACCACATTTTCCATTTTATGAAAATTCAATCCATGTTGCATATTATCGCGTCTTCTTTATTTCAAACACCCGCGTGTTTTAGATTTAAATTGTTTATATATGTTAGTATATCTTAATACTAAACCAAATATTATAAATATCATAGTTATTTAACCATTTTAAAACACTCTATATTATATCGGTTTTTATATTTATAAATCTCGTATTAATTCTTATTAATCGTTTATGATATATAAACACGCCTAAGGGATGTCTCTAAAACCAAATGCCACCCTTATGTTCGTGTCTGATAATCCAAACGCACCCTTAGTTGTATTTCTGCTAAATTTCCTAAACCCTTATGGCGAATCTGCCAAACCAACGTCACCTATCGTGCTTAACTTAGAACTTACACCAACCTTGGTGGCCAAAACTCCTCAGCCAACGCACCTAACTCCTGCTAATAAACCAACCAAACGCACCCTTACTATTTTTAATAAACCCAAACACACCCTTTTCGGTAATCTGCTAACCCAAACGCACCCTATTCGGAAATCTGCTAACCCAAACGCACCCTTATTGCAAAACTGCTAAGCCAAACTCCCCTTTTGGCAGTTTCTATTAAACAAAATGCACCCTAAGTGGTTTTAATAACAACCAAACGCACCCTATGTGGTGCGGCCAAGAACAAAACGCACCCTAATCTGGTAACCCAGATCCAAATGCACCCTTGTGGGCGTTTTATAAAACCAAACGCACCCTATTGTTGTTTATACTAAACCAAACGCAGCCCATTCTATTTTTGTCAACCAACCGCACCCCTGGTTGTGTCATAACATCAAACAAACGCACCTTGTGCGATTTACACAACCAAACGCACCCGGGGCTGTTAAACTCAAAAACAGAACCTCCTCTTTGGTGTAACTCCAAGGCCGGGACGCACATTGTAGTTTTTGAGACACACCCAACGCATCCTTTTGGGTTGATAAGACAACAAACGCACCCCCTGGTGCCATATTTAAAACTAAACGCACCCTTTGGTAGTGCGTGGCGTGGGTAGAGATGATGGTGCGTGGTGGTGATGGTGCGACGAGGATGAAGATAGTAACAGGGTGGTGTGGCAGCCGTGGAGGAGATGGTGTGGCGTCGTGGTGATGACGGTAGTGGGGTGGTGATGATGGCGTTCGGTGGAGGCGGCAGCGGTGGTGGGTGGAGATGATGGGGATGGGGAGTTTTATCTGGCAGCGAGTGTTTGGTTGGCTAGATTCGGATAGATCGGGTGTATGAGAAACTTTTTGGACTGGCGAAAAACTCCGGAAAACTTTTCGTGCGACGGCCGAAGGAGGCGCAGCGGTGGCTGCTTGGACAAATGAGAGTTGAGGGAGGACTGTCGAGCTCCAGATGAGTGCTTTTGGTGACTTTGGGAGAGTTTTCATGCGGATCAGTTGATTGTAGCAGGTATGAGTTAGACCCTTGTGCCGTTTCATGTTTGAGAGTGCTAGAGTCGGTGATTTGAGGCTCACCAAATAGAGAGTGATGTGTGTTGTTTATAGAAAAAAAATATGGTAAGTTTTTAACTAAAACTTTAGTTTATATAATAAATCTTTAAGAATTAAGTTATCAGTTGTTTGATTACTATGGGCGTGAATTTCTGTACTACTTTCAATGGGTTCAAAGGTGTAACTTTTGAGTATTATTTTGCAAAAATTGTGGTTCGAGACTCGTTTGAGCGACTTAACGGATGTTTCAAAATACAAAACTTGCGCCATTGCGTTTCAAATCATTTTTCTAATAAAAATGAGTATTTACTTGATAGTATTTCATAAATATTTTTATAACATTTATAAAAATATTGGCTAATTATTTGGTGACCCGGTTATGCCTTGTTCTAAAATAAAAATGAATTTTATCTCGAATATTCGCGTTATCAATAAACGCTTTTGAATAAAATGTTATATGATTTTATTTAATATTTCTTGAAGTAACAAGTGGGGGGGCAAAACTGCCAAGTTCACATACTTGTATTGCCAAAGGGACTATGTTAGCAGTAAGAAGTATAAGGTTGAGGGGGCATTCCTGCCAAACCCTCAACCTTATATCGCCACAAGGACCAACCTTGCAATACTCCTTATAACCTTGGAGGGCTAATTGTGTCAAACCCCCAAACACACACCCTGTCACCCCAAACCTTTTTATAACTCCTTTTCCCGCCCATTTTCCCCCCCAAACCCCTCACGGGTTCACTTCCACCTTTTTACCCTGCGTTTTGTAGGTCCTTATAAACAGGATCTGAATGAGCCTTGAACGACTGATAGTCCTTTGAATAAATCCAAAGATACTATG
>BQNB010047898.1:0-42852 GCA_026074375.1 Tanacetum coccineum | reverse complement strand
ATAAGCAAATCTAAACTGGAATTGAGCTTAATAAATCACTAAATAAGCTTAAAACCTAAGTTAAAACAGATTGCATACATGATTTCTTTTTTTTTTACTTTTTATGCTAATGACTAATGCAACTTGATTTAAGACTCTAAAATGACTTTTGACAAACTAAAACTTAAAACAGATTGATACTAGACTATAATAAGCTAAATTTAGTCAAAACAAATCCAAGATAAGCTAGAATATGACCACAATTTAATAAGCAATATGTGGACTTTTAAGAACTATTCAAAATCTACCAATACTTAACTGTTTTTGGACTAAAAGATTTAAAAGGTTTTTCTAAGTACAAAAGACTTAAAACAGATGTTAATTGATGCACTAAAAACTCATTTAGCTCACAAAAACCATACCTCAAATAGGATTTTAAGTAATCTAAACAAATAAGCTGTATGAAAAAACCTTAAAACTAGCAGACTAGGATTTTTGATAAGAAAAACTTAAAAACTTGGCAAAACCTATTTAAAGTTTCAGAAAACTAGCACTTAGATTTGATAAAAGCTTATGGAAACTAGTATTATCAATAAAAACAGCATTAACACAATTTCTTATGTTAAAAATGCTTAACCCAAACACCCCTTTAACTCTTGAATTTTCATTTAAAAGCTAAAACAGATCTGAATAAGCTACAAATTCCTGAAACAGATTAAGGACTATGACAATCAAAGCTAATTAAGCAAAAACCTTAGGAAAATAAGCACTCTATAATAATAAACAGTTTATAAGCTATTTTAACTAATAAATGGACAATTTACTTAAAAACGCAAATTAAACTATTCTAGGCTATAAACTAAACACATTGAGCTATTTTAAGACATAATAAGCACAATTAAGCAATTATAAGCATAGAATAAGCTAAGCAATAAGCTGAATGAGAAAATAAGCTAAAATAGAGAAATAGAACACGTACCTTGATCCCAGCTAAACAGGGATCTAAAATGCTCTATAGAGCTTATCTACATGCTCCAGCTTGTTGAAAAGAAGCTGGTAAAACCCATAAGCCCTTCCATTAGTGGCTTATCATCCATTATAAAGCTTATACTAAATTTTGAGGTATTTTAGGTGAATGGCTTATTCAGTTAAGCTTTAAATAAGCTTAACTAAATAAAAGCTAGCTTATTAGAGTAAGAGAGCTTATTGAGCTTATTATGTTGTTTCTAAACACATATTGAACCAATTTGCATAAAAGTAAAACACATGAATTCAAAGCATAATTAAGGAAAACTAAATTTTATTAATAATGAAAGAGGTTACAAGCTTTTAAAGAAGAAATTACATTAAAATAAGGACAATAAGCTAAAATAAGTAAAAGCTACTCCAATAAGCTACTAAAAACTACTAAGCTAGATGTCTCTACTGTGTGATTTCTCCCTCTATTTATAGCAGGTAGAGGGGCCTTCTAGAGTCTAAGGAGCGTCCTTGAAGCATTCATCTAAGCCCTTGATTCCAAATCCACCAATCTGAGCCCTTGGATCCTCTTACGCGTCTTCTAAGCCAATAAGGTTGCTCAAGATTGTCAGCGTGGCCAAAATCGTGTCAGACGTGTCAGGTGGCCTTCTAGAAGGGATTAGAGTGTGTGGGTGAATGGAATTTTACCCTGTGTTCGTTGTTGTACGGTGTAAAAGAGAGGGAAATTGATGATGAATAGTAACTTTGACCCGGCTTAATGATTTTGACTTGGACTAGGTTTTTTTGTGGTTTGGGCTTTTGTATCATGGGCTTTTTATTATGAAATGATAAGGGTTTTAATGGACTTGGATTTTGGACTTATATTATTTTGACAAAAAGGGTTAATACCATTCAAGTGTTAATGGGCTGACCCGGCCCACAAAATGGGTACGGGTTGGCCCATTAAAAATGAATATGCCTTCGGCTTTGTTTTCTCGCGCTCTTACCATTCCCGTGCTCGGTTTTGTCCGCTTTGCCTTTGTTTTTGTCCTTTAATTGAATATCCATTACCTGCAAGACTCAATTAACAATACAAACGAATTCAATGTATTTTTATGTCGTTTTCGTTCATTATTGGTCTTTTTAACTTAATATTAAGGAATAAATGATATGTGTTTAAGCACATATCAAAATCCCCCATACTACGCTATTGCCGTGTCCTCACACAATGTCATATACACACATAGAAAACTAAAAATTTCAACCCCCTTAGACTAATTACCTCGAAAAGTAGCTAAGTGTTCATCTAAGGGGATTAAGAAATCACTAGTTTAAAACGCCCCGTTCTACCATTTCTTTTTATATATATATTTTTATTTT
Organism: Tanacetum coccineum; assembly: GCA_026074375.1. Lineage (NCBI taxonomy): Eukaryota > Viridiplantae > Streptophyta > Magnoliopsida > Asterales > Asteraceae > Tanacetum > Tanacetum coccineum. The sequence continues at coordinate 40,536 of BQNB010047898.1, read as the reverse complement.
CCACAAGTGACAACATGTTCGAGCTTCATCATTTAATTATAACTTTTATGATCACGAAACAAGAAACACTTATAGATAGTGTCCATAAAGATAAATTCATCGTCCTCGATTTTTCACCTGCCCCAAACTAAGGTTAAAAACAATATCATTGCTAAATACAAGTTAAGATGCTAACACTACTCATATTTGTAATTTGTGTAAGCCTAGATGTAACACCCCCATTTTTATAATATAGCAGCAGAAGCTAATCTGGGGTATTACTTCATAGTACAACAATCACAATCATAGAAAATGACTCAAAAGGGACGTTTTTAAAAGATACATTATCATTCATTAGAATCAGAGTTTTACAAAGGCAGGTCCCAAAATCTAGAAACATAAAATGTGAATGATAACAAGTTTTAGCCATCTTCAAGTCCATGCCACTCCATGCCACTCCATGCCAGAAGTTGCTCAATTACTTGAGATAAACATGCATAAAAAGGGTCAACACAAAGGTTGAGTGAAATTCATAGGTTTGAAATGTAATAGTTGAATACAAGTCATAATGTAATAATTGTACGAGCACAATTATTATAGAAAACAATATTAATAGTGTTCATTATTGTATCTAAGCTCATGGCACACAAACTGACTGGTGTATTTATATACCCAAATTGCTGTGATATATATACATAAAGATAATGGCCCTGGTGTAGGTAATTACCATATACCTATAATATTCAAATATAGTGCGTTTGGTTACCTATCCGGCTAACACAAACGAGATTCGTCAATCCCGATAGATCTATCCACAATATTCGCGTTCACTCGTAAGTGACTAATGGTCCATGAGGGTCTTTTGGCATAAAGTGACTTAGATCACAAGCAATAATATATTAGGAAAGCATACAATTAGAAAACACTTGTATTCATGGTTTTTAGCAGGTATCATGGGTTTATAAAGTATTTAAAAGATTGAAATGTGAGGTTATGAACTCATTAAGTCTTTGAAGAGTAATCACATTGTTATAAGATAAACGAGTATGTAAAAGAGTTTGTAAACAAGCATGTATCCCCCTCGCGGGTTTATAAAACATGTAAATAAGTAAAGGCGAGGTTATGAACTTCACCTGATAGGTAGTTGTAATAAATATTCCAAAATGAAAGCTGATGACCTTATCACAATCTTAACAAGGAAGGTTGATATAGCAAAATGATAGTAAACAGCCACGTCACGCAACCTGAGTAAATATGTCAAGTCTTAGGAAGATTGTACTCTAGAACTTTGGTTTTAATAGTTTAATATTGTTATGAGTTTGATTGGAGAGTTTGGAATTATTGTATCACCGTTCGGGCCATCATAATTCAGAGGTCATTCAGTAAACGTTTGAGGAGCTAGGGCACTTTAAATCGTAAACCCAACAACTCAGTCAGAACGTAATACCAAGATGAAACCCCTTAATATGAAGCTCCCTAGTATTGTGGTACGATATAGATTCGGGATAGGATTTTTAAAAGCACATCGATGATGAATTATATAATAGTTATAACATAATCGGTTTTAAGCGTTTTGCTCAATAACTGGAAATGATAAGCACGTCAAGCGTTAATTAAAGTTATGTCTTATAAGGTTTTGAACACATTTTTACACTTTTTCAAAATGTTACATTTTAGACCCTTAAGAATGAAAAATAGCAAAATATATCTTTGGAGTTTTCACTTTTACAAGTTTGGTCCTTCTAGTTTAAAAGATGTACAAATTAAACCTTGTACTTTGGAAAGTGACATAACAGACCCCTATAGTTATAACTTTAATAAAATGACATTTTCAGTCCCTTTAGTTATAAGTTTCAGAAAGTTACGATATATACCCTTTTGCATGAAAAATGTATCGTTTTTAGTTCAAAATCCATAATAATGATATTTTTCAATGTAACATCCGGCAATTTTCGGAACTTTAGATGACTATATTACCCTTTGACTTTTCGGGTCTGACTTAACTTTTTCACTTTTGACTTTGTACGGTCACATAAAAGCGATTAACGCGTAGCCGGTAAATTCCTGAAAATTATTTAAATAATAAATCATATTTATTATTATTTATCTCTCATTACGAATTTAGTTTTCAAATTTATTTGAAAAGAAACGAGAAAATATAGGTTATTCCTAAGTTGATTTATCAAAAACGACTTGCTTAATCACGTTTTCACGACTCGGACTCTAAAATAATTTGAGGTAAAACGACATTCCTGACAACTTTTCAGTTTTGACCGAGACTCGAAAACAGTCAGAAAGTGACTGAAATGCCCTCGCAAAATTTTGAACACAACGCGTACCGACACATAAATAATTAAATTGTATTTAATTAACATTTTATTAAATAAAAATATTTAATAAACTACTTAGCATTTTTATTAAAAGCGTTGTTGATAACGCGAAAATTCAAGCTGAAATCCATTTTTATTTCGGACAAGGCGTAACCGGTTCACCAAATAAATAACTAATGTTTTTATAAATGTTATAAAAATATTTACGAAATACTATCAAGTAAATACTCATTTTCGTCGGAAAAATGATTTGGAACGCAATGGCACAAGTTTCGTGTTTTGAATCGTCCGTTAAGTGGTTCAAACGAGTCCCGAACCATTATTTACCAAAATTTACACTTTTGGTCCCTGTGAAATATTTATATAATTAACCCTAATCTATTTGTCACTTGTCTTTTTTTCTTAAAAACTTTATATATATATAAAAGTTATATTTTTATTTCTCATTTATAACTTTTATAAAACACACACATATCCCATTCACCTCTCTCTCTCCCTCAAATCCGGCAGCCACCGCCGCCCCACCTCCGGCCACCGTCGGCCGTCGCCGGAAAAGTAAACCGGTGAGCTTTTTCGGCCAACTCCAAAAATACTCCTCGTGACCCGATCTATCCGGTCCGCTATCTCACTCGCCGTCACGCGCCACCCCATCACCTCGTCATCACCACCGACGCCACCATAACACCACCACCATCATCACATCATCATCATCATCATCATCATAACATCACCACCACGATCAACACAACCTCACCACAGTCACCTCCAAGCCGCCGCAACCACAGCCGCAGCCGGCTACCCTCTTCATCATCACCGCCACACCCACCACGCACCACCACCACAACAATACTAATAAGGGTGCGTTTGTTTGTTCTATTTAGCACCGAGGGGTGCGTTGGGATTCGGGTCAGCCCCGAAAAGGGTGCGATGGGTTTTGTTACCACCAAGGGGTGCGTCGGGTTTGGCTGCGAAACAGCCGGGTCGGGTGTGTCGGGTTTGTGGTATCACAGCAAATAGGGTGCGTTGTGGCTTATCATGAACACCACAAAAGGGTGTTTGTTTCGGTGGTTCAGCAGCTAGGCTGCGTTTGGTTGTTATAAACCACCGACGAGGGTGCGTTTTGTTTTGGGTTCACATCCGAAAAGGGTGCGTTGGGTTGGCAGTCTCAACCCACGAGGGTGCGTTTGGTTGCCGATTAAGCACCAAAGGGTGTGTGTGGTTGTTATTAGCACCAAATAGGGTGCGTTTGGTTATTGAAATGGCACCACGGGTGCGTTTGGTTCTGGGTTCACTATCATAGGGGTGCGTTTGGCATAACAGACACCACGAAGGGTGCGTTTGGCATAAGAAAACAACATAAAGGGGGTGTTTGGTTGGGCAGTTGCACCCAAAAGGGGTGTTTGGGTTGGCAGGAACACCCAAAAGGGGTGTTTGGGTTAGCAGTTTGACGATTAGGGTGCGTTTGGGATAGCAGAATTGTACAAAAGGGTGTGTTTGGTTTGGACAACACCCAAAGGGCGCGTTTGGAAGTGTATGAAACAACAATAAGGATTCGTTTGATTTATGCAATTGACTAATAAATATAACACGAGAATTATAAATCATAAATTGAAACTAAAATGGTGGTTAATGGTTAAATAAATATGATATTTATTACTTTGGTTAGTTATAAATATATATAAACATATATTTAAAACACGTAGGTATTTTGCAACACGCGGTTTGTTGAAAAGTGGAAAAAAAAAACGTTAGGTTTTATAAACATTGGAAACTTATATAACCGGAATCATGAACGAAATTATATAAAATTCTATACTTGGAATGTTTACTAAAACTTTTATTATTTTAAACCCGGTAAAAGAGACTAAGTTATATTTAAATATAACTAAAATATAACTATACGATAATCCGACCACAAACAAAAACTATACTTTTACAAGTGAGACAACTATTTTTTAGCACTCCGTCAATAAGACAAATATTACTTATAAAATATAATTTTTAAAAATTCCTGACTAGAAGTTAAAATCATAACTTTTGTAAAAGCTATCCAAACATCGTTTGTTAATTCAAAACTTTAAAGACGTAGAGTTACTTTTATACCAGAACTTTCTATTGGTTAAAATTTGGTGATTTACGAACACGTTTCGAAATGATCTAATTAAATCTTTTTCTCACGTTTCTTATTTGATACTTAACAAAGAAATATATACCCGATTATTAAACGATTGGGTTTCTTTATATATAATTCCACAGTATGAATTATACACTGGACATATTTTTCATAGCAATATAGTACGGGATATATTACATACACTGCGTTACTTTTGATTTATTTTATTTAACCAACCACCAAACCATTACAACTTGGAAACCTAAATCCATTATCAACGTGACGCGTTGAGGTGACTATCCATCGGGAAACCCAAATTCATTATCCTAGGCTAGTGGGACTTAGCAGTTAAGATAAGCCGTCAACATCAGATCGAGCCCTTCGTCTCTGTTTGTGTTTGCATATTAGATGCCCATCAGACAATCATCTACATCATCAAGGTTAGTTTATAGCCCCACCCTGTTTTACTGGGTTTTACATAAATTTTTTGGGGTGAGAACATGCTTGTTTACAAATGCATTTACATGGTTGATTACAAATTGGTTTACATATTTATTTATATATCTCGCGATGAGATACAATACTTGGTCTAATTTTTGGGCGTGAACTGTTATCCCAAAAGATTTAATCCATACACAACAATAAGCTACACCAACAAGCAAACAAAGATAGAAAAGAGATAAGGAAAGTGAAAGATTATTAGAGAGAAATAAAGAGGTGGAAGATTACACACACACTCAAAATGAGACAAATTGCAACCAACCCCCTCACCATGTGTGAGAGGTTTCTATTTATACCCAATGCCAAGAGGTGTGGCTGTGGCTTATCTACTTGGGTCCGGCTGGCTAAACTTGGCTTTGAGCCCAAAACACGAATAATATAGTATTACAATCCAAGACCATTTAACCTGACTAGTCTATTACTTAACAAGACTAATAAGACTGATAACATTCTTGTTCGACTTATATAAAATTAAGGCTACAAACTCCCCCAATGTTGAGTTCCTCTTATTCAAACTCCCTCCGACTACTGATTGATGTTGAAGGATATGACTTTGACGTTTATGCTTTGCCTTGTTATAGTCTTGTCTGTTTTTTGATCATTCATGCTTTGTGATCTTGAATCTTGAGCCTTATCCTTTTGACTTTAAGTTCGTGAGATCGTTATCTTGCTTCATCTCCTTGACTTGAATCATCATGAGATTGACTTTTCTTGTGATCAACTTGGAGCTCTTACCTAACAAGCTCATACTTGTTTACATTCTTGTTTGACATATGTGATTATAAGTCTGAACAATTCCCCAATTGATATTCTCAATTTGACTTGAGGCTCTTGATAGTGGGGAAGATTAGAATCAACTATCTGACGTAGAATGATTGGACTTTGAAAGCTTGAGTATGAGCATGTGTGTATTTGACTCCGACTTCGCTGGAAATGAGGCTGCAACCACGTCGTCAAAACCTTGAAATAAGACATTTAGCAATAAAAAGATGATATGGCTTTGTCATTCATCTTGACTTGGTTGCATTAACCTCCTTTCCCGTTTTATAGTATAAATACTATACCTGTATCAATAGATTCAAAAGAATCTCCTTGACAGGGATTCCAGCTCAAAGCTGTAGGATCGTTCTAAAACAGATTTATTATATACACCATGCTTGCCAAGTTCTCATTAACGTAATGTCTCAAAGCAACAACACGGAAAGAGCGAATCAGATTGTTACTATCTTTTCGGATTAAATCGTCAATATCATTTACTGGACCAAAATTGATATCCAGTTTATCACAAGCTTGATTCGATATAGAATTGCAAGTCACTCTACCAGACTGTTTTGATGTTGCTCAAGCAGTGATTACCATCTTCACTGTGAATACGTAAAGTATCACTCGGAATTTCTTGCAATTATCTCAAGGATAATGCGTATGACTCTTTGTTACAACTTGTGAACTTTATGGTGTTCAACAAGTGTATTTTGACATTGTGTCCTAATGAGATTTATAATTTGATCACTTCTTAGTGCTCTAGACTCGATTGTGCACTTTTTGTTTTTGGTACTTGGAGGCTGGAGCAGTCTGCCACCGTATTCAATATCAACAATCTCGGAGAGAGATGCAATAGATAACGTTGTAACTCGTGACAAATGAGACAAGTTTCTTTTGAGAGAAACTCAAATGGCTGGGAAGGGTTATGCATTGCATCACTGGGTCCATGATGTTCGTCTACGATAACAATAATCATCATTGTGATTTTGAATAGATTAGGATTAACCCGGTATTCTTCTTAAGTGGAAAGGAGGGCTCTTTCTTTCACCCTTTATCCATACATTTCTTTTTTTATTCTTCAACCCCATCAATGCTTACCAGACCCGTCATTACTAACACCTTGTTGTGATTGTTCCAGTGTTAGCTCAATCTATGTCAGTCATTTTTCCCTATACACATTCTTCTCCAATCAAACCAAAGACGCTATTTCTAACAGATGGAGTGTCCTGGTTAGATCCCTCCGGTCTTGGTTGGATATGTAGGACTTAATACCTAACCAAACCAACTTATGACTTCAGAATCGTCTTGAAATAAATAGGTGTTGGTATGTAGAGACGAACCAGAAAACCATTTTCTGACCATTTTTATTCTCAAATACTCCCCCTACACATTGTGCTCCAGAGATTCGAAATTGTTAGCACATAAGGACAGAGTTTCACTTAGAGTCTAAAGATCATCTATTCTCCTAAATCATATTTTAATTACAATTTTCTCCCTTATATTAAATAATAAAACACTTAGAGAATTGAAATACCAATTGATTAAAAATATACATAGAAAAATACCATGATGGGTGGGGGGGGTGGGGAGTAGAAAAAATATACATGATATTGCATGAATCAGGATTCCAACACTCCTTCACAGTATATTGGATACCCAAAATATTATTACAAACTTACATTGAAATGAATATTGATATGACACCACAAATGTTGATGACGGAGTGAGATTCCTTAGTTAACAATGTAAATAAATAATTGAACAATATAAGGTTTCCACATTTAATTACAGATGTTTATGGATACAAAAAATTCGACATTTAAGATATGTACCCAACACATTAAAGGCTTTGTTTTAAAAGCTCCCCTCAGAAATTGATTTACATAAAATGACATTCTACGTTACTACAATTCTTTGAATATAATTGCGAGGAAGAGGATTGTTGAACACACAATTTTAACAAATACCACATTTTATGGAAAAAAGACCACAAAATTAAATAGTAAAATAGACAGTTATGACATTGAAAGTTCTTTTGAAAAATGTTTCAACGATTTTAAAACCATGATAGAAGACTTCTCTTCTATTTGTAGAGTAAGCGCACTGAGGCGTACACTTCCCTATACATTCGGGACAAGAGTATGCTACTGGAAATTCCATAAGTCATAGAGGAAGAAATTTATGAAATGACAAATTTTTGAAAGCATTTGATACTCTCTGTTCGTACTTCAATTTACACGCCCGAAGGACGATGTTAATCAACATTTCTATTACGTAAATGTATCGATTCCAAGTGACATACGAGAAGATGTCTTTTTGTATTTTTGAAATTTTTCTGATTTTATATTTTGTTTTTTCTAGTTTCAATTTGGTAATTTTCTTTTTGTTGGTTTTATATTTATTATTTTCTTTTCCAAAATTTTTCAAATCAAAATAAAGAGAAACAAAAATTACAAGTCGAAAGTTTCCAACATCAGTGAGCAATGTTGCTAGAGTTTAAGTAGATGAATATGAATCAGTATGTGTTGAGGTTAGTCGGATGCATCAGCAGTAGTAACAGCGGAAGACTTTAAAACAACTTGATTTTCTCCATTGAGATATTCGTCGAACAAAGGAGAATAGCAAATCCAGCTCATTTGACGTTGTTACTGTCTCAGCTGCTTGATGACAATCTGTGACATAGTAGATCGATGCTTGAACCATTTGTTCAAACGTCATTTGACATTGAGGTTTGAGGCTTGATCTGTTGTGATCAAACGTCATTTGACATTGAGGATTGAGGCCTGAACTGTTGTGAACAGACGTCAATCCTGACTATAACTGATGATATGTGAGTGAGACATTCAGAATATCTAAGCTTGTTGATGAAAGAAATGATTTCATTTTCTGGAGGGGGTGCAACAATTGGATGATCAGACTCTTTGGGAGTTATTTGTAATGCTTCACGAAGCAAGTATGCATTCACTTTAAAGATCTAATCATCGATTGTGAAGAGGTAAGCCTTGGCTGTTAAGTCATAACGAACTGTGCTAGAATTGTTGCATGTAAATTTCTGGTGCATCAACAGTTCTTATGAAGGCATTGAAGAATGAGTACTATTAAAGAATTGCCAAACAAACTTTATAGATGACATCTAGCTAAGATTTCTCCAAAGCAATCCTAAAGTTGTTGAATCCAATCTTAACTTGATCATTAATTGGAACCAATTGAGCATCAAGCATGATTTGTTGTTGTTGTTGATCCTCTTGTTGTTCAGCAGCCATTGATTTTGCTTAAGAATATCAATCCGCATTCATATTTATGACAATTAAGGCACATAAATGGTTGATTATCCTTTGTGTTTTAAGTGATATTTTGTTTTAGTGACTATTTGTTTGATCTGATTTTAAGTTCAAGTTGTTTAAGTCAAACTTTGGTCAAAGGTCAAAGTCAACCGTCAACGGTTAAAGACCATGGTCAAATAGTCAATGCCTTAGTCAACTTTGGTCAAATCGCTTGACTTAAGACTTGTCAAACCGCTGGCTATCCTGTGGTCAAACCGCGAGGTTGACTTGGTCAAAACCTTATCAAATCGCGAGAATCCTTATTTCAAACCGTTGGTGTTGTTAATCAAATCGCTAGATGAGGGTGAGTCAAATTGCGTGATGATAGTGGTCAAACTGCGGCATGAATAGGCTCAAACCGCTGCATGATTAAGGTCAAACCACTTGTCAAAGTTAATCAAACCGCGGGTGTATGTATGTCAAACCGCTGGAGGAGTTTGATCAAACCGCGAGGACACTTGGGTCAAACTGCGGGATTATCAGCGTCAAATCGCTGGATGAATTTGATCAAATCGCTATATAAACCTGATCAAACCGCTGGCAATAGGGGATCAAACCGCTGACCAACATACACTCTTTTCCTAATCATTTATCTCCCAAAACACATTCAACATATCTTTATATCATGGCAAACACATTAATCATCAACAAGAAATTATTTAGCGCAACAACAAACATAATCTGAGCTCGAAAAATTCACCCTAAGTGATGACTTAACTTTGATTCGAGTTAACTTAATCAAAAGGTGAACCAAGAGTGTATTCTAAGAGTCCAAACTGGTTTCTCAAACATTTATAGGCTCAAACAAACACTCTTACTTCCCTCTTTATCAAATCGCGACTCAAACTTCCTCAAAACTTTCAAATCCTCAAGCTTGTAATTAAAGGCATTAAAGGTGAGTTCCCAAGGCCTTAAGAAACAACACTAATCCTCTATAGCACAAACCCACTAACCCAACCATAACCTAGAGGTATTTCGACCAAAAATTGCACACAAAATCAAACCTAGCTACCACATGGATATGATTCACACAAGACTTTTATACCACAAGGATTAAAACACATGGAGGATCAAAAGCACCATGGTTAATTCCACCCAATCACTACTTTGTTATTAAGAACCCTAATTCGAAAATAAGCAGTTACGAGTGATTTAGGATGAAACAAACTAATTCCTTTTAACCGAGACATGTAACATCCAGCAATTTTTGGAACTTTAGATGACTATTTTACCCTTTGACTTTTCGGGTCTGACTTAACTTTTTGACTTTTGACTTTGTACGGTCACATAAAAGCGATTACCGCGTAGCCGGTAAATTCCTGAAAATTATTTAAATAATAAATCATATTTATTATTATTTATCTCTCATTACGAATTTAGTTTTCAAATTTATTTGAAAAGAAACGAGAAAATATATGTTATTCCTAAGTTGATTTATCAAAAACGACTCGCTAAATCACGTTTTCACGACTCGGACTCTAAAGCAATTTGAGGTAAAACGACATTCCTGACAACTTTTCAGTTTTGACCGAGACCCGAAAACAGTCAGAAAGTGACTGAAATGCCCTCGAAAAATTTTGAACACAACGCGTACCGACACAAAAATAATTAAATTGTATTTAATTAACATTTTATTAAATAAAAATATTTAATAAACTACTTAGCATTTTTATTAAAAGCGTTGTTGATAACGCGAAAATTCGAGCTGAAATCCATTTTTATTTCGGACAAGGCGTAACCGGTTCACCAAATAAATAACTAATGTTTTTATAAATGTTATAAAAATATTTACGAAATACTATCAAGTGAATACTCATTTTCGTTGGAAAAATGATTTGGAACGCAATGGCGCAAGTTTCGTGTTTTGAATCGTCTGTTAAGTGGTTCAAACGAGTCCTGAACCATTATTTACCAACATTTACACTTTTGGTCCCTATGAAATATTTATATAATTAACCCTAATCTATTTGTCACTTGTTTTTTTTCTTAAAAACTTTATATATATATATATATATATACGTTATATTTTTATTTCTCATTTATAACATTTATAAAACACACACATATCCCATTCACCTCTCTCTCTCTCTCCCTCAAATCCGGAAGCCACCGTCGCCCCACCTCCGGCCACCGTCGGCCGTCGCCGGAAAAGTTTTCCGGTGAGCTTTTCCGGCCAACTCCAAAAATAATCCTCGTGACCCGATCTATCCGATCCGCTATCTCACTCGCCGTCACGCGACACCCCATCACCTCGTCATCACCACTGACGCCACCATAACACCACCACCATCATCACATCATCATCATCATCATCATCATAACATCACCACCACGATCAACACCACCTCACCACTGTTACCTCCACGCCGCCACCATAGCCGCAGCCGGCCACCCTCTTCATCATCACCGCCACACACACCACACATCACCACCACAACAATACAAATAAGGGTGCGTTTGTTTGTTCTATTTAGCACCGAGGGGTGCATTGGGATTCAGGTCAGCCCCGAAAAGGGTGCGATAGGTTTTGTTACCACCAAGGGGTGCCCGTCGGGTTTGGCTGCGAAACAGGCGGGTCGGGTGTGTCGGGTTTGTGGTATCACAGCAACTAGGGTGCGTTGTGGCTTATCATGAACACCACAAAAGGGTGTTTATTTCGGTGGTTTAGCAGCTAGGCTGCGTTTGGTTGTTATAAACCACCGACGAGGGTGCGTTTTGTTTTGGGTTCACATCCGAAAAGGGTGCGTTGGGTTGGCAGTCTCAACCCACGAAGGTGCGTGTGGTTGTTATTAGCACCAAATAGGGTGCGTTTGGTTATTGAAGTGGCACCACATGTGCGTTTGGCATAACAGACACCACAAAGGGTGCGTTTGGCATAAGAAAACAACATAAAGGGGGTGTTTGGTTGGGCAGTTGCACCCAAAAGGGGTGATTGGGTTGGCAGGAACACCCAAAAGGGGTGTTTGGGTTAGCATTTTGACGATTAGGGTGCGTTTGGGATAGCAGAATTATACAAAAGGGTGCGTTTGGTTTGGACAGCACCCAAAGGGTGCGTTTGGCAGTGTAAGAAACAACAATAAGGGTTCGTTTGGTTTATGCAATTGACTAATAAATATAACACGAGAATTATAAATCATAAATCGAAACTAAAATGGTGGTTAATGGTTAAATAAATATGATATTTACTACTTTGTTTAGTTATAAATATATATAAACATATATTTAAAACACGTAGATATTTTGCAACACGCGGTTTGTTGAAAAGTGGAAAAAAACGTTAGGTTTTATAAATATGGGGAAACGTTATATAACCGGGAAGGTCATGACGAAATTTATATAAAATTTCTATACTTAGTAATGTTTTACTAAAACTTTTATTATTTTAAACCCGGTAAAAGAGACTAAGTTATATTTTAAAAATATACTAAAATATAACTATACGATAATCCGACCACGAACAAAAACTTTACTTTTACAAGTGAGACAACGATTTTAGCTACGATCCGTCAATAAGACAAAGATTAATTTATAAAATATTATTTTTATAAATTCCTGACTAAAAGGTAAAATCATAACTTTTGTAAAAGCTTTCCAAACATCATTTGTTTAATTCATAACTTTAAGACGTGAGTTTACTTTTATACAAGAACTTTCTATTGGTTAAATTGGTGATTTACGAACACGTGTCGAAATGTTCTATTCAAATCTTTTTCTCACGTTTTTATTTGATACTTACAAAGTATTATATACCTCGATTATTTATTTGATTGGGTTTCTTTATTAAATATTTCACAGTATGAATTATACACTGGACATATTTTTCATATGTAATATATACGGGATATATTACATACATTGCGTTACTTTTGATTTATTTTATTTAACCAACCACCAAACCATTACAACTTAGAAACCTAAATCCATAATCAAAGTGACGCGTTGAGGTGACTATCCATCGGGAAACCCAAATTCATTATCCTAGGCTAGTGAGACTTAGCAGTTAAGTTAAGCCGCAACTTCTTGATCGAGCCGCTTCGTCTTCCGTTTGTGATGTGCTTAATATGTGCAGTTCTGCAAATCGTTCTACAACATCAATGTGAGTTTATAGCTCCCCTGTTTTTACTGATTTTACATATATTTTTGGGGTGAGAACATGCTTGTTTACAAATGCATTTACATGGTTGATTACAAATTGGTTTACATACTTATTTATATATCTCGCGATGAGATACAATACTTGGTCTAATTTTTGGGCGTGAACACTCGCTATAACTTGGTTATACACTCATATGCATATCTCACGGTGAGATACAACATTGGTTTTTACTTATGAATGCAACAATTATACTTTTACTCGAATGATTATGGATTAGCTTAGGTTGCATGAACTGTAAATCACTTGGAGGGTGAACGCGAATGTTATGAAATAGATCTATTCGGGATTGACAATCCCCGTTCGGGTGATTAGCTATCACTGGGCAAACGAACGTTATAACATGTCGGAATACGATTGGTTGAGTCTTCAGGGCCAACAATTACATACACATGGATATTTTCATAAATGCCCGGGTGTTCTTGGAGGGGACACCTATGATGGGTACATATTATTTTCATTAATGCCCGGGTGTTCTTGGAGGGGACACCTATGATGGGTACATATTATGTTCATTAATGCCCGGGTGTTCTTGGAGGGAACACCTACGATGGGTACACTCTTACTGTGCCTTGAATAAAGTGGCATACATACAAGTCTACGTCGCAGTTTCATGAACTTAGAGTAATTGTAATCATTGTTTTATACTCACATGGATATTTACTGTGCCTTGAATAAAGTGGCAATACATACTTGAAACATTTTGGTGATATATATATAAATATCATACATGCTTTGAACAATTGCGATACAACGATCATACGTACATTTTTGTGACTATTTAGGGATTGAAATGGTCATGCATACTTTACAACTATTTGATTTTCTAAAAATCATACATACATTTTGGAAGGACATTTAAGGATTTTAAATGGGCATACACACTTGACAGAACTTTGGTTCAGCATTTATACTTAAACAAATCTATGAACTCACCAACTTTAATGTTGACACTTTTTAAGCATGTTTTTCTCAGGTGAATTAGATGCTTGGATTATTTGATGTGCATTGGAGTCTAAACTGACAAGATTTCATTCATGGATTTCTACATACATACAAGTGATCAAATCTCGTTGTGTTAATTTCAAGCTTTTCATTGTGATGCAATTATGGGACAAACATTATATCAATTTCAAGGAAATCAACGAGATTACTTTTCAAACGACACATTTAGAGGTCGTTCTCTTGTATCTAGCGTTGTGTATTATGAAGTAACTCCCCCGGACACATTTCCGCTGCGACACGTTTTTGGGGGTGTTACAAATGTGCCTAACAAGCATGCTAATCAAGATAAAAAAAATCTTCTCAAAAGCTTTAGAAATATTTTATGAATTGATATCCAAAATATCAAGAGATTTAACATTTTTAATAAGGGGAGGAAATGTTATTAAAATATGCAAGTAATAAATGTGATCTTATGACTCAAGTGCGGTTACCTCCCTTTATGTGCAAAATGCTTTTGAATATCGATGCACATCTATAGGAGGAGCAATTTTGAAAAATTAAACTTTTAAGGTACAAATGCTTTTGATTTACATCACAAGTACCTTGATTGATTTTCAAATGGTTTTATGGCTATAATGGAAATACCAAATGACCGACCAAGTTACGTATATCAAGGAGATATAAGGCGATTAGGGTTAGCTATTTGTTCCATTATCTAGCCAGAACCGGAGGGATATACCCAGGGACACTCCAATAGATAGAGTAGAAGTCTTTAGATATGATATAAAATGTGAGATTGGGAAGAATGTTATCCAATGCATGAGTTATAACTGGAACAAACCCAACATGGTGATAATAAGGACGCGTTGGTTTAACATTAAAGGGGTTGAAGAATTAAAAAGAAACGTAAGGATAAAATGGCGTAAAGAAAGAAGCTCTCCATACACTTTAGGTAGAAACCAGGTCAATACACATGCTATCAGAATCACAAAGTTGATTGTTGGTATTGAAGATAGTCATCATAGACCCCGTGATGCAATGCATAACCCTCCCAGCTACTCAAGCTTCTCTCAAAAGAAGTTTGTTTCATTTCTCATGGATTTTTAACATATTTCTATCAACTTTATCACTCTGAGTTAGTTGGTATTAAAAAGGTGACAGTCTGCTCCAGCCTCCAATCATTATAATCAAAACGCACTTATCGAGTCTAGAGCCAAAGAGATCAATTATAAATCTTATTAGGACACAATTCCAAATTACGCTCGTTGTTCATACACTGTGAAGACAAGTGATAACTAAAGAGTCCTATGCATTATCCTTGTGATTTTTCCAGAACATTCAGAGTAATACTCTTAAGTACTCACAGTGGCGAATGGAAATCCTTCCAGTGTCAACATCAAACAGCACTACGGTGGGTGACTTGCGCGATCCTATATGGATCAAACTTGTGTCAACTAGATATCGATTTGGTCCAATTTATGAATTGACGACTCAATTGGTAAGATAGTAACTAATCGATTCACTCTTATCGTGTTGTCTTCTTTGAGACGTTCTGATAATGAGAATAAGCAAGTATGGTGAATCTAATGCACCTGCATTAGAGGAACCAATACTTTGAGCTGGAAACCCTGTCAAGGAGATTCCTTGAATCTACCTGATCACATGTACATTATTCGTACTGTAAAACGGAAAACCAGAGGTTATCGCAACAAAACCCGGACAAATGACAAAGCCATGTTTGTCCATATAAACTGTTTATTACTAACCCATTAATTGCAGATTTATACGAAGGTGGCAGTTCCCTGTTCTAGCTGAGTCGGATTCATAACCACATGTTCATGCTCGATCGACGAATATAAAGACATGATACTCAACGTGTTACTAAAGTCTTTCGCTACTCTGATACTCAACGTCTTTCTTGAAGTCATAAAGTGTTTAAGTTAAAGCATATCAAGGATGGTTGTTAGACAAGCTTTCAAGAAGAACTATATCATGAGCATGTTGGTCCAAAAGACACAAGATCGCAAGAAGGCGAAGAATCACGAAGATGTTCAAGTGATGATGCAAGATTAATGATCTCATGAAGTTCAATATCATTGTTTATCAAGCATGTTGGAACAAGCTCAAGATCAAAGATCACTACATAAAGCCACAAGATTATGATTAAAGATTCAAAACTACGAGCAAGACAGAAGAACATTCATGGAATGCTAAGTTTAAGTCAATTGTAAATTAGAGTGACCTCCCTTAGGGGGGAGATTGTTATGAATCAAGAAAAGACTCGGTCACTACCAATATATTAGTTTTTAGCTCGTTGTTAAATGTGTAATAAATTAAGTAAGCTAATCGGGTCGCCCCATGGATAGTCCATGGAGTCCAACGCCCCATACACACCTTGTAAGTATAAATACCCTCTCTACACATGGAAAGGGTGTTAGTTTTCTAGTTATTCATTCCATGTTCTTCCCTTTCTCTCTCTAGAAAGCTAACCATCCACCTTCTCTCTCTATACTTCTTTTTATAATCATTGTATGTGTGTTTGATATATCCTACACTGATGATGATGGAACTCTAGAATTGCCAAAAGATTTCCTAGGTTTTTGTCCTTATGTTCTTGTTTGCTTCTTTAAAAGAAATATAGTCGTTTGTTAAATGTTACTGCACTGTGATTCTTCTATACTGATAGGGACACCACCATCATCGAAATCGTCAACCCTTAAAGATGTTGGAAAATCAGTGATCGATGGTGAATCAAGGACCATATTCGCAAAGAGGCTGGTTTTACAAAACTCAACACCCGAAGAGAATAAAGAAAAGTTAAATAATGGAGCAGTTGTCGATTTTGTGATCTTTCGGCGTTCTTGGGATTGCGTAATAGATTGAGGGTGTTGACAGTTGGGTGTCTTCTTTTGGGGTGTGGAAGTGTTGTATCAAGTTTGGTCCTGAAGGTGTGGGTGGTGACGATGATCTTACTTTTCATTTTAAGTGTTGACAATATGTTCTAAATTGTGATGTACTTAAAACTGTGTGGTGATATGTTTCTACTACGCATACCTTTTAGATGAAATACTACATTTTTTTGGGCATATGTTCTATTTAGCGGTTAATAGCATTTTGGGGGGCTTTTCACTTATGTGCAAGCGCAATGTGTTTAATGGCTTATGACAATGAGTCCTTGCCAGTGCACTCTGTGATTTCATTAACATTCTTGCAGTGTGGGACTTTGCCAGATGCACATTTGCACTTTTTTTCAGTAGTGTATGTAGGAAGCATTGGTTGAGGGTGTCATGTGTTTGGTGAATCAAAAAAACTGCATGTAGATTAGCATAAAGTTTCGCGCGACAGTTACTGCGTTGGCCATTTGTAGTTATGCGTAGCTGTAAATACATTTATTAGCTAAAGGCGATGGACCGTCTACACAATATTAAACCTATGGGATTTGTGAACTCTCACACCGAGATAGAGAAATACGAGGGAGCAACTAACAGGGGTCAAAGTGTGTATTTCAAAGTAAACATTTCACCCAGGAAAGTCTTTTTGTGAAAACCAGGTTTTTTTCTTTTCTTTTACCGTATTACATTTGGATATACATCTATGCAATGTCAAAAAAAGTTCATGTGCCTCCTAATTAGATAGCATGAACAATTGAGTTGTTAAATGTACCAGTACATATCGGCCCAGTTTAAACGCAAAGCCGATTTCAGGTTAAGAAAGATCTCACATTTACGCTGCGTGGATCACGACGGCATACAAGTGCTTCACGGCAACACGATGAAAATCTTTATTTTAGTACTATGTCACAAAAAAAGTAGAAGAAAATAGTTTATCTCTGTTCTGAAAATGCCAAATTTTTTTCCATATACAAATAGCAGGATACTCCGGGTAATGCGCGGCAGGTATCGTGTAATTCATATTTTGGCGAGCGATATTGTTTGATTACATATGTTTTTATGATACCGGCCTTTACCATGACAAAATTTTAAAAGAACAACTTATCGCAAATTATTTCATATTAATTTTGGACTTCAATGGTATAAAGTTTAATTATTTTTGAACATGTTCTATTAAATTAATAGTGAAAATGATCTATGACAACATCTAATTCAGTATTTGTAACCGAGAGCTATATTAGAGACTTTGTACGAGATCAAATGTGCATATAAATAGGTATTAACTTTAAATATGTTGTATAGATACTTGTACAATGTGCATATAAAATATCAAACATAAAAAAATAATATTTAGTATAAATATTATGATGAATTAAACTCATTTTTACGACGTAAACTGCTAATGCTGTTTAAATCTCACAATGTTTAATTGTATATCTCAATGACAATATTTATTACACTACACATGCGTTTGCGTACATAGTTTATATATGCTTAAAAGAAGGGTTATAACTAGAAGAGAATCGAACCTGATTTCATGGTATCGGGATTAAGTTTAACAACAATATAATATATGTAAATAAAAGTAGCAAGAATCCATATAACCTGCCGGATCCAACTCTGTTTAGTCTCGGATCCCATGTAAGTAGCAAGGACGAGTATCATCTTTTATTTATGTGAAAAGACTACTGTATAAACTTTCACAAAGGAATATTTTATCAAGTTTGAAGTGGTTACCATGTTATAGAAAGTAGTTCAAGTTTCAAGTTGCTGCAATGTTGGGTGTGGTTTCAGGATTCAGGTCAAAAGTTTGGCATATGTTTCACAATGTGTTTGAAGTTGCTATTTAGATTCAATGGTCAAGCAGTTTTCAATTCTTCAAGGAAATAGTGAGTGTTAGTGTGTTACTACTTAAATGTGTTCGCATTTAAATAACTTATGGTGCGTTTGGTTGGGTATATTAGGGGAATTTCATGGCATTTGCATTTTAATTTCCTTCAAATATCGCGTTTGATATCTCAAATGAAGGAATTTAAAATTTCTTGAATTGCCAAAATGAGGAAATTAAAATGGCTTCAAAAAGTGAGAAATTTCCATTTACATGGAAACAGTTTCTTTATAAACCTTTTTGCTTTTTTTTTTAAATCAAAGGAAATCCATCACTAATTTGTTAGTCGGGTCGGGTTGGTCGGGTTCGAGTCAATTTGGGTCGGGTCAAAGTTAAAAATTTCATACCCAGACCTGACCCTATTTGAATTCGGGTTACTCAAGTTGACCCGAATAGGCTTAATCGGGGCCGAGTAAGGTTTTTATGACACACATATCCGTCACTCCCTAAAAAATTGCAACAATAAACATAATGACAGATTTTAAAATATTATGAATTTCTGTCAACCAAACATGCGTATGCGTAGGTATTTTAAATTTCGGAATTTTTTATTCTGAAGAATTTAGAATTCTGGAATTTTAAATTCACGAACCAAAAGTCACCTTAAGATTAACAATACTCCTTTAAGAATGATCAGAAAAAAGGATTTGAGATTTATAACAACTTAAGTTAACAATACTCCATAAAGAATGATCATGAAGAAAGCATTTTGAGATTTATAATTACCCTAAAAAAAGTAGAGCGATAGCTAATAAAATTATTTTCTTATGAGGTGGTTGTACTAGTGTTTGAATTTGTTACAAGGGTAGGTTATTAATACTCCCAATGCAAATACCTCCCTAATATTTTGGTTTTTTATTTTTTATAATTTAGATTTTTTATAAAATTGTGAAATGAAAAGTGCGGAACAAAAATTATAAAGTTTAACAATTTAAACGTATTAAACTGTCAAAAAATACAAAACAGAAACTGACAAAAATTTGTATTTTACTGCAAACAAACGATGAGGTTGTAAAAAATATAAAATAAGTAAGATAGGAGGTACAGTATTTCATTACACAACCTTTTATAATAATGTGGTAATAATATATAATGCGATTTTAAGGTACAATTTTTTTTAACAGATAAGGTACAGATTAGATATAGTGAAGGAAAAAGAGGGATGAGAGAGTATTATCCTTTTCTTTTTCTTAAGAGCTTTTTTCTTTTTCTAAAACAAGCATACATTTGTAGCCAAAAATAGAAAAAGCAGCATGTTGTTGTTGAATATCTAACTCTATTTTAAATCTGTTCGAGCAAATTTTCGTAGATGCTCTTCAGCCCTGATCCTTAGAAGATCATGCAGCTACTCCTTCGTCTCTTAGGCTGAAATAAGAAAGAACACCATTAGCTCGCCTCGGGTTTTGAATTCGAGACCAAGCTCCAGCGTGAGAGTAAGTGTATGCTTGGTATAAGTTTTAGTGAGAGAAGCTAGAGAGAGAGAGAGTAAGGAGAAGTATGTGTGTAAAACTTGCCCTTTTCATGTGTGTGAAGAGTTCATTATATACTATCTGGGCTTAGCTCTAAGACACGAGCATTGTGGAAGCTAAGTTGTCTTTTAGAGGCAGCACGTCAGTCGCTGCATGTATCAGACTTTGTCTTGTATGTCCAAGTTGTCTTCTAGGGGCAGCGTGTAAGTCGCCGGCATGTATCTGACTTTGTCCTCGGGGTCAAAGTTGTCTTCATGCTCCAAGTACTGGTTGTGGACCAGACATCTGTGATATTCATATATCGTACGTCAGTCGTCAGTATACTAGCTCCGATGGAGACGGTGTTGCTCCTTGCCTCCTGAGGAGAATAGTTACTCCTGACTGGCTGCTTCTTGCCTTCTGAGGGGACTAGCTATTCCTGACTAGCTGCTCCTTGCCTCCTGAGGGGACTAGCTATTCATGACTGGCTGGTCCTTGCCTTCTGAGGGGACTAGCTATTCTTGACTGGCTGCTCCTTGCCTCTTGAGGGGACTAGCTATTCCTGACTGGCTGGTCCTTGCCTTCTGAGGGGACTAGCTATTCCTGACTGGCTGCTCCTTGCCTCCTGAGGGGACTAGCTATTCCTGACTGGCTGGTCCTTGCCTTCTGAGGGGACTAGCTATTTCTGACTGGCTGGTCCTTGCCTTCTAAGGGGACTAGCTATTCTTGATTGGCTGGTCCTTGCCTTCTGAGGAGACCAGCTACTTCTGACTGGCTGCTCCTTGCCTCCTTAGGGAACTAGCTACTAACTTACCTCCAAAAGAGACACTACTCCTTAGTTATTGCCTTTGGTCCTGAGGTGGCCTTCGTCACCCTAGCTATTCCAGTGGACCGTTCTAACGTTGAGTAGTTTTGCCTTAGGAATATTAGGAGTTAATAGTGATTGTCTCCGCCTAACCATTTGGAGGAGACCATACCTCATCAAAACCTATCACAATTCACAAAACTGACGCACTCTTAGGTTGCGTTTAGTTAGGGGAAAACACCATTGTTTTCCACAAAATGTTTTGTGGAAAACAAAGAAAACTAAGATCGCGCTGAAATCGTCATTTTCCATTTCACATGCCTTGGAGACATCCCGATTCATGTATTACAGATAAGGTTCCTACTAATTTTAACCATAATCACGTTGACCAACTGAAGGCTCATATTGTGAAACTTCATGATAACCTGGAGGGGGTGTTGGTTCGGTCTGGGCTTAGTAGAGTTTGGCGTAACTCGATGTGTGATCCCGTGCTGAGACGTTCTGACAACACCGGTAAGGGGTTCATTATATTTTTCTAAGTGTTGTTATTTAGCTCTTTTAACCATACCTAACGAATTTCTCCCCCATCTTTTTACAGTTATGAGTATCTATGACTTCTTTTTCATGCCTTCCTTGGATAAGGTCACGGTATGGGAGGAGCCACACGGGCTAGACATATTTATTTTGGCCAGAGTTATTGATCGCACCGCGTCACCTGCTCCAGCGGGTACTGCTATCCCTCGTGCTTTCCCAGAGGAAATTACCGTTACCCGACCTGATCGTAAGGTAGTCACAAAGGCTGATCACGCGGCCAAGCGAAAAGCCTCTAATGGGCCGGAGTCCGAAGGTGGCTTGGATTTGTTTCGTCCGGTGCGGTTTGGGTTTGTTTCGTCCGGTGTAGTTTGGGTTTGCCTTGTCCGGAGGTAGGTATTGGATTTGACTCGTCCGGAACGATCGTTATTTGACTCGTCCGAAGGTGTGGACTTGGTCTTGTCCGGAGTGTTTGGATTTTGTCTCGTTCGAAGGGTGTATCTGATCTCGTCCGGAGGTGTTTAACTTGGCTCGTCCGGGTATATAGGCTTCGTCCGGAGGTGGTGTTCCGTCAGGAGGTTCTTATTTGGCTCGTTCGGAGTCTTGTCCGGGGGTAGTAGGTTCGTCCAGAGGTGGTTTTGCTTTGTGCCCGTCCAGAAGTGTTTAAGCTTGTCCGGAGGTGTTCATTGCTCGTCCGGAGTGGAATTCGTTAGTTTGAGCTCGTCCGGAGTGATTTAGCTTGACCGAACTTTTCAACATTCCTTTAAGGTATTCTTTGATTTTCACCTTACTTTACTTATGGCTTAGAAAGATATGCATACGTATGTTTCTCGCTTGAAGGATACCGAACTTGAGACTTTGATTGCTACTTATG
This sequence comes from Tanacetum coccineum, assembly GCA_026074375.1. Lineage (NCBI taxonomy): Eukaryota > Viridiplantae > Streptophyta > Magnoliopsida > Asterales > Asteraceae > Tanacetum > Tanacetum coccineum. The sequence goes on along the minus strand of BQNB010047898.1, from coordinate 17,993 downwards.
ATATCCCTTTAGATTTGAGACCTCGCCTGCCTGATCCCAACTTTAGGATGATAAATCTCCCAGCCGGAGATACAACCATAGGTATATATTCTAGGATTTTTTACTCTTCGGGTGTTAGGATTCCTTTTTCCTCTTTCCTCCTAGCGGTGTTGAAATACTTTAAGGTCATATATCCAGTTAGTTCCTCTAGTTATGAGCAAGGGTGATACATTTGAGTTCTCTGTCGGAGTTTAAACAAGAGCCCACGGTTACTTTTATTTCGGGTATTCCGACGCTGCTTCAAACAGTGTGATTGTTCATCCTTTTGCTAATCGAGGGGTTTTCTGCACCTTTGTGTATGAAAGTTTCTAAGATCTGGGGTTAAAAACATTGGAAGAAGAGATATTTCTTGATATACCGTAAGGGCTATCCAGTTCCACATGCTTGGGAGACATCCCGATTCATGTATTACTGATAAGGTTCCTACCATCTTTAACCAGGATCACGTTGACCGACTAAAAGCTCACGTTGTGAAACTTCATGATATCCCGGAGGGGGTGCTGGTTCGATATGGGCTTAGTAGGGTTTGGCGTAACCCGATGTGTGATCCTGTGCTGAGACGTTATGATAACACAGGTAGGGGGGTTCATTATATTTTACCAAGTGTTGTTATATAGTTCTTCCTATCATACCTAACAAATTTCTCCTCCCCTTTTTTTTTACAGTTATGAGTATCCATGACTTCCTTTGCATGCCTTCTCTTGATAAAGCATATCGGAGGAGCCACATGAGCTAGGCACTTCTATTTTGGGTAGAGTTGCATATCGCACCACATCACCTGTTCCAGCAGGCACTGACATCCCTTGTGCTTCCCCAGAGGAGATTGCCGTTACCCGACCTGATCGTAATGTAGTCACAAAGGCTGATCACGCGGCCAAGCGAAAGGCCTCTACTGGGCCGGAGATATCCACCAATGTGACCAAGAGGACCAAATCGAGCAAGAAAGGGTCTGGAGCAGGTTCTAGTGAGCAGACGGCTAGAGACGAGGTCGAGCAGACTGATGATGGTACCCTTGATGATGATGATCAGCGTGATGGTCCGGAGTTTGCTATGGAGGGTAACGAAAGCCTCCACGATGTTAGCCCAGGTGAGCCTATAAACGTTATCCCACTTCGAACTTTTGATCCGAGCATTGGACTAGATGTGATTTATCCTCCAATTCTTCTTCCAGATAAGGAAGTCGAACCGCATCAGGAGCTGCCTGGGGGCGTGAGGAGGACTACCAGGGCCAGCTTTCGCGCACCTTATGGTAAGCTTGTCTCTTTAACAACTTCATTCTAGATTGTATTAAGTCTTTGCCTTATATGTTTTTCTTCTCTCCATTTTTGTATGCAGGTACTAGCGAGGATGCGTCTTCTCCTGCTCAGGAGGTTGTGCCAGCTCCTGATACTCAGCCCCTTGGATATTGATGTTGGTGCTGATGATATTGCTAGTGATGGCAATGTTGATTCCTATTTTGATGCTCGAGTTAGTAATACTGCTGGAGATGTGCTTGAGAGGGATCTTCTCCCTTTTGTCCCGGGACCTTATTACATTCCTTATCCTTTTGATGAGGGCTCTGGGAGCGAGTCTCCTCCTTACACCAGAGACGATTGGGAAGAAATTCATGGAGTCAATCTTGGTCTACGACAGAAAGAACTTTACAAGGATCCTAAGGTTTGCAGGACTGCCCTTGATCGATTCCCTACACCAGCTGAGACTCATCGGTTGAGGGAGCTTTCTTCAGTTGAGTTGTCTGATCGGATGAGTGTGTTACAGTGTCAGTTGATTACTCACGGGAGCATGTTGAATGCTCGTTACGATCACGCTTTAAAGAACGTTGAGCGTCTTACGAAGCGGTGTACACAGCAGACACAGATCATTAAAAAGCAAAGTGCTAACCTTAGGTAACAAAAGGAGTCTACCGTTCGTGCTAATGAGGAGGTATCTAGGTTAAAAGCTGAGCTGGGGGCCCTTAAGTCTAAGTGTGAGGTGACTGAACAGAAGCTTAATAGTTGGGATAAAAAGCATAGGAAGTATAGGAATGAAAGGGATGCTCTTGCTCTAAAGAAAGAAAAGATTGAGGAAGAGCTTGTAGGGACTAAGTCACAGTTGGAGCACCGTGAGAGGCAAGCTGAGGAGATCCAGGGTAGCATTGCCTCCTTCTTCCAGTCAGATTTCACTCCACTTGTTCGAAGGTTCCTTAAGAGTAGTGAGTTTAACCGGGCGTTTGCGGGTGTGTTGAATACGGCGATTAGTGTTGGCGTCGAGCGTGGGTTGCGTATGGATCGCACTGATGAGGAGTTCAGAGGGTTATCTCAGAAAGTTGTTGGTTTCATTCCCGATGCTAAGGAGAAGTTTGATAGAGTCATTGCTGCTTTTCCTGACACTACTTTCCCTTTCTTGGACAAGGTATCTCAACATTCTCATAGCTCTTTGCAAGACATTGCTCGACTTGAGCCTGACAGGGTGACACCTTCTTCCCAGCCTTCCTCTGCTACTGCGTCCTTGAGGACCAACACCCATGTGCGACACTCTACTTCATCATCCAGGGCTTTTAGTCATACTAGCACTCAAGAGCACTTGAAGAAAAAGAAGAAGTCCGTTAAAGAAGGAGGTCCTTCAGCTGCTTAGACCAGCCCTAGATTGCAGTTATTTTATTTTGTTTATGTAACTAGCCTTGTGTTTTGGGCTTTAAGTGCTTTGTAAGCAACTTTATCTTTTGGATGTGATTGTAACCTTATTAACTTTCTATCTTGGTGGTTACTTATGCTTTTTATGCTATTCATCCCCTGAATGTATGTTTATTTATTTTGTCATATGTTATAACACACTTTGTCACTTGTCAGACATGTGCCTAGACTTATATGGGATCTAGCCAGCATAGTCCATTTTACCGCAACACTTTTTCATGTTGTATCCCATGTGCTAGGCAGGAAAGGCAAACCTACCTTAGTAGATTGTTGGGTTAGACTAGACAATATTGTATATTGTAGGAGTTTTAACATAATAAGGAAGAACAGAACAAAAGAGGAATAAAATTGGAAGAAATAAAACAAGATAAAAAAATACCTGTGATAATGTTTAAACCTAACACTTAAATCAATATGCTCGTGTCACCCTTCTCAACTGGTATGGTTTATGCTCGTATGTATTTTGATGCAACATTCAAACCAATGTTACCATGTTGCTTTCTCTATCTAGTGTAGCTACTCACCGGAGAGCAATTATTACGCGCGAGGGGGAAAGGTGTTTGTTCCCCACTCTTCTGCTGCGGAGTTAATTAGCAAAGGTTGCTCAGCCTAACCACCAACGGTATTAGTTTCACCATGGGGAACTAATTAGTAGGAGTCACCCTATTCGTATAGAGGTAGCGAGACGTCCGTCATTGTATAGTCACATTATGATAAAGATTTTAAACATATAGACTTAAGAGAAAATATGAGAAAATTTTGCTTCATTCATATCATGCTAGAAGAAACAATACATCAAATAATATCTAAAGTCACCCCCGGAGAAAGTCTATATTTTGAAAATTGCTTCTCCGATGGGGATACATAGTAGAAATAAAGGTACCCTAGTGCTTTACATGTAGCACCTCCGGAGGTTACAAGCATGCCAGGTCCTAGGTACCTCTTCCGCCTCCATGTTACTTAGCTTATAGGCTCCACTTTAGAATGCTTGGATAACTTTGTAAGGTCCTTCCCATGTGGGTCCTAGCTTGCCTGTGTTAGCAGCCTTTGACATTTCATTTCTTCTGAGTACAAACTCTCCCACTTTGAACTGCACATGTCGCACCTTTTTGTTGCAATACTTCTCGACATGTTGCTTGTACCTGGCCTCCCTTATAGCTGTTATTTCTCTTCGTTCATCCAGTTGGTCTAAGTTTAAACGAAACTCCTGATCATTAGTTTTTTCATTCACACTAGACGTTCTGTGTGTTGGCATGCCGATCTCTGCGGGGATGACAGCTTCAGTACCATAGGTTAAGCTGAAGGGTGTTTCACCATTGTTGGTCTTCTTTATTGTTCGATGTGCCCACAACACATTTGGCACCTCCTCAGCCCAAGCTGATCCTCCTTTCTCCAGTCTGGTCTTAATTCCTCTCAAGAGGCTTTTGTTTGCTCTTTCCACTGCTCCATTCCCCTGGGGGTGGTAAACTGAAGTAGAGATTAATTGAATCTTGAGCTTCTCCGCCCACTTCTTGAAAGGATCATTCACAAACTGAGTTCCGTTATCTGTGATAATGGTAGCAGGGATCCCAAACATGCAGACAATATTATCGTAAGTGAAGTTCACCACCTGTTTACCAGTAATGGTAGCTAGTGGCTTCGCCTCCATCCATTTGGTAAAGTAGTCGATTACCACGATTAGATACTTCACCCTTCCTGGGCCCTTCGAGAGAGATCCCACTATGTCCATACCCCCACTTCATAAATGGCCATGCTGATGTTACTGAGATCATGTCTGCCTTAGGGAGTCTGGGTACAGATGTATGTGCTTGGCAGTCATCACATGCTCTGATCAGCTCTCTGGCATCTCTGTGCATAGAAGGCCAGTAGTACCCCAAATTCATGGCCTTAGCCACTACATGTCTAGGCCCATCGTGCATTCCGCATGATCCTATGTGCACTTCTCTAATAATGTAATTGGCCTGCAGAGGACCTACACACCTCATCAATGGAACCAAGTAAGACTTCCTATACAAGACTCTATCTTCCATCGTATAGTTTTCAATTTTTTCCATCAGGGTTCTAGCGTCAACAGGGTCTTCGGGTAGCTTTCCTTTTTCTAGGTAGTCTCGGATCGGGGTCATCCAGGTCGGGCCTTCTTCCTCAACCACCATGTTAACCTCTTGTGCTTCGATGGAGCGTTCATTCAGCACCTCTATTAGTACTTCTTTGAACAGGTGGTCGAATTGGCCTGCTGCCAACTTGCTAAGAGCATCGGCCTTCCTGTTCTGGCTTCATACGACCCTTCCACCTGACTAGCCACTAGCTTGGAGTCCACGAAGGCATGGATGTCCCTCACCTGCATCTCCTTGGCTATCCGCAGCCCAGCTAGTAGGGCTTCATACTCAGCATCGTTGTTGGAGTTAGAAAAGTTCAAGCGAAGCGCGTAAGAGTATTCCACATCGTCTGGGGCTATCAGGATGAGACCAGCTCCAGATCCTTCATTGTTTGAAGCTCCATCGGTATATAGTCTCCATGCCTTCGAGCCAGGAGTAAGATCTCCCCTTGCGTTTGAAGGTTCTGGGATATCTTCTACTCTTGGGTTATTAGGCACCTCTGCTGTAGCACTTATCTCTGTTGGGGTGTCTGCTAGAAAGTCTGCTAAGACCTGGCCCTTTATTGCTACCCTTGGCACATACGTTATGCCGTAAGCCCCTAATTCAACAGCCCACTTTGCTAACCTTCCTGACGCTCCCGAATTGTTCAGCACTTGCCCGATCGGGCTGTCAGTTATGACCTTGATTGGGTGAGCTTGGAAATACCTCCTTAACCGCCTAGCCGCGTGGACTAGGGCCAGAGCGAGCTTCTCCATTGGAGCATAGTTTGTTTCCGCCCCTTGCAAAGATCGACTGACATAGTGTATAGGCATTTGCCTCCCGTCCCTTTCCGTGAGGAGCACTGCACTAACTGCCTCATTTGCTGCGGCCAAGTACATCATCAGGGTCTCGCCCTTCCTGGGGGTAGTGAGGGTTGGCAGCTCAGATACCAACTTCTTCATCTCCAGGAACGCTGCTTCAGCGGCCTCTGTCCATCTGAAGTCCTTCTTGTTAGTACATTTTTTCAATGTGTCTAAAAAAGGTAAGGATCGTTCGGCCGACTTAGACAAAAAACGATTTAGGGCTGCTAGCTTCCCACTTAGAGACTGCATCTGCTTGAGGGTCTTGGGTGACGGCATGTCCATGACAGCTTTTGCTTTTTCGGGGTTAGCCCTTATGCCCTCCGAAGTAACTACATAACCCAAGAACTTTCCTTCCTCCATAGCGAATGAACATTTCTTCGGGTTGAGTTTCATGTTTATCCTTCGGAGAGTGGAGAAAGTTTGTTCTATATCTTTTATGATGTCTTGTTCAGTCTTACTCTTAATCACCATATCGTCCACATACGCTTCTAGGTTTACCCCTATCTGCTCCTTGAAGGCAGAGTCCACCAGTCTCTGGTATGTCGCCCCTGCATTCTTGAGGCCAAAAGGCATCTTCGTGTAACAGAAGACTCCCTCTTCCGTATGGAAAGCCGTCTTCTCTTCGTCCTTCTTTGTCATTTGTATTTGGTGGTATCCCTTATAAGCATCCAAGAAACACTTATATTGGAATCCCATCAGCGACTCAATCTTCCAATCGATCTCCGGCAAAGGGTATAGATCCTTTGGGCATGCCTTATTCAGATCTTTAAAGTCGATGCACATTCTCCAACTCCCATCGACCTTCTTGACCAGCACCGGATTAGCAACCCACGTGGGGTATCGCACCCGTCTTACGATACCGGCCTTGAGCCATTCATTAACTTCATCAGTCACCACCTTCCTCCTGTCTGGGGCGAGACTCCTCTTCTTCTGTGCCTTTGGTTCAATGTGGGGGTAGGTGTCTAGGCTATGCTCCGTTATAGCCCTAGGGATACCCGTCATGTCTGCTGGAGTCCATGCAAAGATGTCCACATTCTTTCGGAGGGTATGTATTAGTGCATGTCTGCACTCAGCGGACAGACCTCCTCCGATGGTGACGAGCTGTTCTGGGTAGTTATCATTTATCACTATCTTTTCCTCGACACTAGACTTGGGTAGTCTTCTTCCCTTGTCAAGTTGTCGCCTTCCTTCCGTACCATCCAATTGCATTGGTTCCTTTCCTGGTCTCCGGGGGCGGGTCTCCACCGGAGCCAACGAAAGTCTAGGGTTAGCCACTTCCGAGCTTGTCTGCATCGGAGTAGGATCCGTTATACGTGCGTACTGACTTAGGGCTTGAGCTTCCTCAATTTGTCTGCACTCTCTTAGAGTCTCTCTAGTGGTGGCTATAGTGGCTATCCCGTTTGAAGTTGGAAACTTTATCATTGAGTGGATAGTGGAGGCTACAGCTCCTACGCGGGGGGTTCGTCGGTCAATGGGGAGGGGGGGGGGGGGGGGGGGGGACCCGTCCTAACCTAATAAGCATTATAACGTGGATCGACCATACCACATCGCAAATTCCATTATGACTGTCCGGGTTTTCCCGCACTCTCCCATATTGACTTCCAGATCGATAACCCTAATGGGTAACTGACCTCTCCTGAAAACCTCACCGGTGGTACTGAAGATTCTTTCAGCCTCGACCTTGTCCGATAGCTAAGATTTCTAAAACAATGCTCGTACATAACTTCTGAAGAGCTACCACCATCAACATGTATCCTCCTGACCCTGAAGCCTTTAATCAAGGCGTCAACTACCACTGGGAAATCCATCAATTTATATCAAGGCACTGATGGGAATGCTATCGCTTTATCCATCTAGTGCTCGACCCTCTTGTAGGGCCTCTTTGAGGTACCCAGAGATCTATCCATGTTGATAACCTTCTCCTTTCCTTTGGCTGAGCCCTTGCCCTTCTGGCCGCCTTGCCTAATGTCTTTCACCAGATGAGACAATCTCCCTGAGGCTACTGCCTATTCAATCTGTTTCTTAAGATGATAACAGTCATTCGTGTTATGACCCCGATCTTGGTGGTAGTCATAGAACTTGTTCATGTTTCGCTTCTCCGAGGTTCCCACCATCGGAGGTGGGGAGGAAGTTTTAACGTAAACCATAGCGACGATCTCCTCGTAGTTTTGTCAAAGGTGTGAAGCCTTCTCTTCTAGCATAAGGAGCACAAGTCCTCATGTTTCTTCCTTCCCCCTTCTATGACTTCTATTTCTAGACCCATTCTGGTTTTCCGACCAACTGGCCTTACCAACACTCTTTTCCCATTGAGGAGACCTGATGGCTTTAATCATGTCTGTGGCTGTCTCTCCCCTGATGAATGCCTTAACTCTCTTCCACATCTTATCAACTGTCTTCGGGATCTTGTCATTGGGCTTTTTAGCTAGCTCAGGATGACCGTGCCCATGCATAAATATGGATATCCTTAACACCGGAGGCACTCTTTTGATGTGTGCACTTTCGTTAAAGATTCTTCTTTCTGCTTAAATTGTAATGAATGCTTGAAGCCCTTAATTTAGCTTTCGCTTGATGCCATGTATCTCCGTTGGGTCTTTGTCATTCCTTTTCTGTTGAGAGAACTCTTCCAAGAACTTGTTACTCAATTCTTCAAACCCATCTACACTCTTTGGGTCTAGGCTCTCAAACCAGTTCCTTGCCGAACCACTCAGGGTCTGGCGGAACATCTTGCATCATACCGGCATGGGCCACTCCTCTTGCTCGGCTGCGGCAAAAAAGATACTTAGGTGATCTTTTAGATCTTTGTTCCCTTCATACACCCGGACGTTTGGTGGAAGCTTAGCCCGTCGATGGTATCTAAAATGTGTGATTCTAGAGGTGAAAGGCATTGGCTTGGGCCACCTATAAGGCATGCTCAAGTCCTCTAAACCACTGTCGGACACAGTGTCATACCTCGAGTCTGAACTTGACTTCCTTTGAGAGGCCCTCACAGATTGAGGGCTTCCTACGTACAACTCTAACCTTAAATCTACTTCGTGCCTCTGATCTTACTGACTGGTGGGACTTAGAGGTCCATTTCCTCCTCGAGATACTCTTTCGACGTTTTTGAGTAGACCGATGCCTTCCTCGGCTCCTTGACCTAGAGGACCCATCAGAAGAGTACCCTCCTACTTCTTCTGCTGAAGGGCCCATATGGGAGTTCTCCGACCCAGCTTCGCTTGACACTTCATTGAAAAGCTTGTGAGGGGTCACATTCTCTTAGCCTCTATTGTCAAGCTCCTTGGTCATAGTTCTCAATACATCAATGTTTTCCTTCACAAATGCTGGAGAGGGGACTCCTTAAGCTTGTCTAGCGTAAGCATGAGGTTTTCCTCCTAGGAGTCCTCTCATCCAAGAGCCTCGTGTTCAAGTTTTCAACCCTCCTCCAGTTAAGACCCTTTGTACAACCATCCCTACTTAGAAATTGTATATTGGTAGTTCAGTCCCACGATGGCGGCAATGTTCGATGCAAATTTTTAGTAGATGCTCTTCACCCCCAGATCCTTAGGAGATCTTGAGCTAATCCTTTATCTCTTATGCTTGAAGAAAGAAAGAACCCATTATCTCCGCCCCAAGTTTTAATCGAGACCAAGCTACCGGTGTGAGAGTAAGTTCTGCTTGGTATAAGTTTAAGTGAGAGAAACTAAAGATAGAGAGTAAGGAGGAGTGTGTGTGTTAAACTTGCCCTCTTTATGTGTGTGAAGAATTCATTATATACTACCTGGGCTGAGTTCTAAGACACGAGCATTGTGAACTCAGTTTCTTCTAAGGCAGCACGTCAAGTGCGCTGCAAGCATCAGACTTTGATGTATTCCAAGTTATCTTCTAGGGGCATCGTTTAAGATCGCTTGGCAATGTATCAAGACTTGTCCTCAAGGGTCAAAGTTGTCTTCATACTCTAAGTACTAGTTGTGGATCAGACGTCTGTGATATTCGTACATCGTATGTCAGTCGTCCATTGTAACTAATCCATGGAGACAAGCACTCCTTACCATCCTGAGGAGACTAGCTCACTCCTGGCGCTGCTCATTCCTTTTAAGGACTAGCATTCTTAGTCTGGCTTGCCTCCTATGCTCCCCGAGAGACTAGAGCTTTTCTGACTGGCTGGTCCTTACCTTCTGAGGGGACTAGCTATTCCTGACTGGCTAGTCCTTGCCTTCTAAGGGGACTAGCTATTCCTGGCTGGCTGATCCTTGCCTTCTGAAGGGACTAGCTACTTCTGACTGGCTGCTCCTTGCCTCCTGAGGGGACTAGCTACTAACTGACTGGCTGCTCTTTGCCTCCTGAGGGGACTAGCTACTAACTCACCTCCTGAGGTACACTAACTCCCCCTAGTTATTTGCCTCGACCTGAGGTGGCCTTCGCCACCCCAGCTATTCCAGTGGACCGTTTTAACGTAGAGTAGTTTTGCCTTAAGAATATTATGAGTTAATATTGATTGTCTCCTCCTAAGCATCCAGAGGAGACCATACCTCATCACGGGTCATATTTCCAGTTACGTGGCAGTTAGTTAAAATACTTTAATTCTTATGCAAAATCCTACTAATGACCCTCCAGCAGAACTCAGGTCCATATGGACTCCATGTCATGTTGTAGGTCCTTCAAATGATCCCTAAGAACCACTGCCTCCTTAATGAGAAGATATAGCTCCGACGGAACTAGGAAATTTGATACTCCTTAATGTCCCTCCTTAGTTATTTTTCTTCTTTTTAAACTAAGAGGGGGTGACTTTAAGCTTTTGCTACTTTTAGATGTGCTGTCCGAGTCAGCAGATGAAAGCCACATACTCTTCTTAGTGATTGGTAATCTAACACGAGCCATAGCGATCGATCTACTTCCAAGCCTTAATTCCCAAATCTAATCTTAGGACTTATCTCGATAAGGGTCTTCCGTGCGGCACTTAGTCTCAACTAAGTCAGCCTTGCTCAAACACTCAACGATCTAGGCAACTAAGAAAGCTTTAAAGAAAGGAACACAAATGAAAGGGGAAATGCTTTGTATTGCTAAAGAGAACTTTACAAGAGAGAATACAAGTGAAGAATGAGATGATTTCCCCAAATGAGGATGGTCCTATTTATATTACACAAACTAGGGCTACAAATGGGCTTTATTACAAGGGCTCGTATTCTACAACCTTCTACAAAAAGCTTCTAGGTCTTCCATGAGCTTCCAAGAGCTTCCAATACCTTCTCCCACCTTCCATAGAATTTCACTAAGTCTTCTAGTCAAGTGTAGAACAATCCGGAATCCCGGATAACCTTGTAAAATTGGGCGGGACATGACATCCTCCCCACCTAAGCTCGCGACGTCCTCGTCGTGCCATCCTCGTAATATCTCTTGATCTCGTCCGCAAACTACCACAGTAAGTATAACACCCTGTGTTTTCAAGTCATTGACGACGTCAATAAATCTACTATTTATTTTTAGTGTTGTACGCGGTTGCTTGTGATTTCATGAATTAAGTTTAAATCGCGTAAGTTAAAAATCAGCGTTCAATGTAAACGGGCATCAAACAATTAAATGTTTACATCAAGCAAGGGTTAAGTAATTATTTTGAGGATAATTATTAACTTTGTTCATTTTATTTTTATTGGTTGCGTAAAGTGATTACGTTTCGCAATAAAATGCGTTTAGGCACTCCCGAAACCACCAAAACTTTTCTACGCTTCAACAAATACCCACATTTATACCCAATACATAAAAGTTACAAAATATATCATGTATATCATACATGGGACGAAATTATTGCAATATATACAAAGAAATATAAGAGAAATCTTCCAAGAAGTCTTTGTACATCCTATATGAGGGTTGATCCATTAAACATGGCCATACCATGTTCCTTTGACTAAAGACCAAGATCAAGAGTCTTCCCTAAGACCCTCTCGTTTGTGTCTCTTGACCAACTAATGCAAACTTTTTGACCTTTGAACCCATATATGTGCAAGTAACACTTATTACCATTCATACACATAAACACTTAGAAATTTTTTCACAAAACTCCCCCCTTGCTCCTTAAAGCCCACGACTTGAAACAAGCACACAACCAAATCCTACTAAATTTTATACAAACTATACACGATCATATCTAAGGACATTCAAGATATTCCAAGCATTGGTTAACCATATTCAAGCTTTAATCAAGAAAAGGGAAGCTAGGGTTTTCACTTGGAAAGCTAAGGTTTATTTAAGAAAACTAGTGTTTTCTTTAATGCAAGCTTTGGATTTTTATCTAAACAAGGGTTTAGATTACATTGATCATCATCATCATACACCATAAGGTCATCTAGAACCCTTTATGTTCTTTCAATAATCATTTTAGCATAGTTTAGTTTCCAATGTAGCTTGAATCACCATGTAGGATTTTAACAAAGAAATGGAGTTTTTACTTGTAATGATCGATTTTGCTCACTAATTATATATTTTGATACATTGCTCATATCATGTTAAAAGCGATGAGAATGTATAGAACCATATTAAATGAGTGTAAAAAATGGATTAACTACAAATGTATATGTAAGGTATAAAAGCAAGGTTAAAAATGGATTCAACAAGTCACTCAAAGATTCTGTCCAAAAAATACGTATATATAAACACCTTATTTATATTTTTATAAAAGTAGTATGAATTTCACGACGATTCCGAAAAGGTAAGAAACTTGTCAAACGGATTTATAACGAAAAAGTTAGAGCAAAAACGAGGTATATAATTGAGGTATAAAAATCCAGCATTTGGTAAGTTAGTGGTTTCTGTCCGGATTTTAAGATGGTATTTGCGGCACTTTCGAGTCCGTTTTACGGCCCTTCGGCGAAACTTGAAAGTCGTTCGGAAGGTCGTTTTACTTCCCCGCGAGGTTCTTTAAGTCTAAAAGCAAGTGATAACGGGTCGTAAGGCGGGGGCAAAATCTGTCTTTTTGATAATTAATACACTGCATCAGATCTGATGCGAGTGCTTTTTCGCCCATTTCGGTCGAGTTTCGGGTCTCGGACAGAACTGGTAAATTGTTTATAGAAAATATCTTTCGCAATAAATTCTCTTTAGAAAACCCGAGTACATGAAAATGATGATTTAGGGGTCATTATAAGTCGGGGATCAGATTAGAAAATATCTACCAGTAGTAAATTAACACTACTCAGGAGTAACTAACATACTACGTAGTAAACGTAAAACTACCAGGAGAGAACTAATATACTACCATAGTAATAACACTTACAGGAGTAACAATATACTACCAGTAGTAAACAACACTACCAGGATAACACAACACTACCAAGGAGTAAACTACAACACAACCAGGAGTAACTACCCACCTACCAGTAGTAACTACAACACTACCAGGAGTAACTAATACCCTACCAGGAATAATATAATTACATTATTTCAGATATTTATAAATGGTTTTACATTAATAAATATGTTATTCTCTCAAACAATTAATGAGATTAGCTAAAAAAGACTTATGCATGGTAGAGAGTACTCAATGTGATTAGTACTTATACGACCTTAAATTAAATAGGTTGCATTCGACGATTTGCGTGACGCATTATTGAGATACACTTGGCATTTGCTCACTCAAGGTAATTCATAGCCCCAACGTTTTTACATGTTTTTTTGTTTTACAAAGTTTTTGGGTGAAAAACTAGCAATGCTTTACGAATTGGACACAAGTGGTTAAGTTTCATGTTATGATTAAAAAAACGATTTGGTTTTGCCCTAAGTAGCGATAACCCATATCTGAGCCCATTATCATGAACTGTCCAATCGCGGATTGGGAGCGCGAATGTTATTAATACTCTATTGGGTTTGAGACAACCCCGTTCGGTGATAACTAACACTGGACAAAGAACGTATACCATTCGAATAAAGGATGTTGCCGGGTTAGAACATCCCCACTGGCAATAGTAAGTCAAAATTAGTATTCATACACGTCAATCTCATTCATGAGCTTAGAGCAACGGAATTACAATTTATATGATGTCTGCATCTGTATTTGCAATTATCATACACTTGGAAAATCTGTTATCCTACAATATAAATTTATCAAACCTATGAATTCACCAACATTATTGTTGACGTTTTAAAGCAATGTTTTTCAGGGGATCAATAAGCAAGAGGTACAAGGGATACATTAGTGGTTTTGATTGGAATATCATGCATTAAAGATTTTGTCGCATTACATTTTGTATAACTGTATGGGCCTAGAAATCTTTGTACTATTGAACAAGTTGACAAGTGAAGCGTCGTGTTATGTAACAAATACTTTGTTAAATCCCAAATGTATCAGTTTTATAAACGACTTTTTGGTCGTTCTTATATATCTTGTGTTATTGATCAAGAAGTAACACGCCCCAGACCCTTATTCCGCTGCGACCCAATTTGGGGGTGTTACAGATTGGTATCAGAGCCAAGGTTATAGAGAACAAGGTCAAATGTTTTTGCTGGACTATAACCGTTTTCAAAAGTTTTTTATAATAAAGGGTTTACATGTGACATACAAATGTGCATACATTCATAGCAATACACTCTACATGCTGCATTAGTTTGGTGGACTAGATGGCATTCATAATGATATACATGTTATAAATAAATGTATATTGCTATAAGAGTCTTATAATAATATACTCATATAAGCCATTTCTGCTGGTCACATAGTCATGTCAGCTGATTCCGCTGTTACCTATACTTCTGTTCACTCTGAGGCACGATAATAGAGTATCCCATCTGAGGATCCTTACCAAGGGCTTTGCCAGACAGCTTACTGGAGCAGGCACCACGTCTCCAATATGTACCGTGATCCCATTGAGCCTAGAGGATCATGTACCATTACCATTACGGAGCCTGAGCATCCCTGATACTTAGTGCCAAAGCCGAGGATGAGAGCGCCTACACCTCTTACTACCACCATCCTTTTATCTCTACGGTATCGACACACCCTAATTCCCTAGAGCACTCGCTACTGAATGAGAGATGTAGCATCATCCCCATCATTCACTAACACCCATCAGGGAACACACCATTATTACCAATACCTCAACCTGCACTATCCACTAGGCGCATAGCTGATGATTCCAAGGCCATGACACAACCGCCTCGGAATGAGACCTACTTACTTAATACTACCTAGAACCTGATGGTGAGGTTTGGAGAAAGTTCTGCTGCTCGTGCTTAAGCTGCGAGACCGGCCAGGACCCACTATGGCCCATAGAGTCGATACAGTTTTTTTCCTTTAGACACTATGAGACTAGGTCGAGATACTGAGAGGAGATGGATGATGACCGAGCCTAGAGAGGATGGTCAACCCGAGGGGTCAAGTTATCAGGTAGATGTGCGTAGTAATAGAGAGTTCGACAGTTTCACTCACGACATCATACGTATGCCAAAGGATCGTGCAGCTTGAGAGCTGAGAATTGAGTAATTGAGGAGAAGTAGAGAGACTAGCTGACGACAAGAGAGTATGGAGAACCCGTCAGGGCTTGGCTAGGTCTGAAGCATCACGCAGTGCATATAGAGGAGCACGAGAAACAGTGTTAGAAACTGAGGTGCGTCGCCACGAGTAGCAGCGTCAGGCTGCAGATGATCTTGCTGTTCAGCATATCATACATACCCATGCCCTGGAGGCTGGAGCACGAGTTGACACATTAGAGGACACTGGTAGCAGTTCCTAGACTTTGGTTATGATTTTAGCTACTATGCAGTCTGTTAAGTTTTTATGGGTTACTCCAAGCTAGCAGGCGTATAGGATCTTTTATATTTCTGATTAGCTAGTCCTGTATAGCCTAGCCGACTAAGTATTATGGGTTTTATACCCAGCTAGCACGGTAGTAGGATTTGTATTTTCATTTCTTGTATCAAGAAATCGTGTATGTTTTCCATGTATATATAGAATGGTGGTATTATGTCAGGAATGTAATATGTTTTGGTTGTAATTGAATTTGTGTGAATGAATGTCGATTTATCTATACCAGTGTTGAACTCAGTTCAGTTATATATTTCACTGTGGGATGTGATCTTGTTTTATTTATTGTGTATATGTCATGTCATGGTTAAGATTTTATGAAATCTAACGGGTGTTATACTTTTTGTGATTGAAGAAAATGGCACCGAAAAGAACCATGAGGGCTAGACCAGCCCCAGAAACAACAACTACTACCACATCTGTTACCAATGCCCAGCTTCATGCAATGATTGACCAAGGTGTCACTACTGCACTAGCAGCACGTGATGCAAACAGAGCTGGTGATGACAGCCATACTTTGGGAACGGGTGTCAGAAGGACTAAACACGTTGCTCGAGAATACACTTACCAGGACTTTATGAAGTGTCAACCTCTGTATTTCAAAGGCACTGAGGGAGTTGTTGAACTAACTCAATGGTTTGAAAGGATGGAGACTGTGTTTCGCATAAGCCACTGCTTGGTGGAGAATCAGATCAAGTTTTCTACTTGTACTCTTTTAGCTAGTGCTCTGACGTGGTGGAATTCCTACGTTAGGATTGTTGGTCATGATGCTGCTTATGTGATGACTTAGACATAACTGAAAAAGAAAATGGCTGACAAGTACTGCCCGAGCAATGATATGAAGAAGCTTGAGGCTAAGTTATGAAATTTGGAAGTACAAGGTACCGATGTGACAAGGTACAACCAACGTTTCTAGGAGCTGGCTTTGCTGTGTATTCGAATGTTTCCGGAAGAGTCTGATAAAGTTGAAAGGTATGTCGGTGGGTTGCCCGACATGATTCATGGGAGTGTTGTGGCATCGAAACCAAAAACCATGTAGGAAGCCACTAAAATGGAAACTGAGCTAATGGATAAGAAAATATGTACTTTTGCTGAAAGGCAGGCTGCAAACAAGAGGAAGTTTAAAGACACTTCCCGAAACAACCAAAACCAACAGCAGCCTTCTAAAAGGCAAAATGTGGCAAGGGCATACGCTGCAGCATCTGGAGATAGGAAACCGTACGGAGGATCTAAACCTCTGTTCCCCAAATGCAATTACAACCATGACGGTCCATGCACTCCAAGATACTACAAGTGCAACAAGGTTGGCCACTTTGCTCGTGACTGTAAGATCACTACAAATGCCAATGTTGCCAACAACCAGAGGGGTACTAGGACAGGTCAGAAGTCTACTTGTCATGAGTGCTGGGCACAAGGACATTTCATAAGGTATTGTCCAAAGCTGAACAACAACAACAACAACAACAACAACAACAACAACTGTGGTAACCAAGTTGGGACTAGAAATGCTCAAGCAAAGGTGTATGTTGTGGGCAATGCGGGGATAAACCCTGACGCGAACGTTGTTACGGGTACGTTCCTCCTCAACAACTGTTATGCTTCTATTTTATTTGATACTGGTGCCGATAGAAGTTTTGTATCCACTGCATTTAGCTCTCAAATTGATATCGCACCGACTGTCTTAGACCATGATTATGCCGTAGAACTAGCTGATGGTAGAATAATTGGTGTTAATACTATCATTCGGAGTTGCACTCTAAATTTTTTAAACCACCCTTTCAACATCGATTTAATGCCAGTGGAGATGGGCAGTTTTGACGTTATAATCGGCATAGACTGATTGTTAAGATATCAGGCCGTCATTGTTTATGCGGATAAGATTGTTTGCATCCCCTAGGGAAGGGAAACTTTGATCTTTCATGGTAACGGGAGTAACCGGGAACACAAGACTCGATTAAACATCATCTCGTGCACGAAGACGTAGAAGTATATGCTAAAGGGATGTCAGGTCTTTTTGGCACATATTACTACGAAGGAGGCGGAAGACAAGTCAGAGAAGAAGCGACTTAATAATGTACCGATCGTTCGGGATTTTCTTGAAGTATTTCCCGAGGACTTGACGGGTCTTCCTCTGACTCGACAAGTTGAATTCCAAATTGGTTTGATACCCGGTGCTACACCTGTAGCACGGGCACCTTACCGATTGGCGCCTTCTGAGATGAAAGAGTTATCGGAGCAACTGAAAGAACTATCCGACAAGGTTTTTATAAGGCCCAGTTCTTCACCTTAGGGAGCTCCGGTCTTGTTTGTCAAGAAGAAGGATGGATCATTCGGGATGTGCATTGATTACCGAGAACTAAACAAGCTGACAGTGAAGAATCGTTATCCACTTCCAAGGATTAACGATTTATTTGATCAACTCCAAGGATCCAGTGTTTATTCGAAGATAGATTTGCGATCTGGTTATCATCAACTTAGAGTACAGGAAGGGGATATTCCGAAGATGGCATTCAGGACTCGGTACGGTCATTATGAGTTCCAAGTGATGCCATTTGGCTTGACTAACGCACCG
>BQNB010047897.1:0-39724 GCA_026074375.1 Tanacetum coccineum | reverse complement strand
CTAATAGAAAATCAATAATAAATTTACATGTTGTAGTCATTTCTTTTGTTTCATGATAGCAGTTAGTTAACAACGCTAAATTTCATCATTGTAGTTATAGATAAAATAAAATAAAAACATACAAACCTATCTACATATATGTTTCATTAGCTCTGGTACCTGATATTGCAGATGCAATTACCTCCTTATTACTTTATTCGCCTCCTGCTAAAGTTCAAACCATATCATTTACCTACATTTTTATCGCAATATTCTAGAACATTAAGATCCTACTCGATTTGAACTAAAAACACTCTTTATCTAAAAATATACATGAACACAAAACTGCTAAGAGACGCCTTAAATTACCAAAAACAGAAACATGCATATCAAGGCGAGGCCTTTTCATTGCTTATATCAACCCTTGTGTAATGTCTTAACAAACCTAATAAAATAGGGTTTTTCTCATCTAAACCTAAATCGAAATTTACATGAACCTAGATCATTTAATAGAAAAAAATAGCCATATTTCAAGTAACAATCAATTGATTTTAAAGCAAATATAAAAAGCACAAAAAAGCTCAAACCTGTTTTCATAGACCCGGTTGATTTTTGTTGAATCCATTATGTGATAATCTATCGTGGTTTTAGTGATAAATCTATCGTGGTTTTGGGATTAGGCGTCATAGGCGAGTATGTCACAACCCACCCAAATTCCACTACACAAATAGACAATTTGGATTGTGACTTCATGGCGTGAAAAGGACTTGATAATAGAGCTAGTCCTTCGACATGCCAATATACAATGCAGTACGTCCAATACATTCCGTTAACTATAGAAACCTTAGAAAAACATGTGTTAAAAGTGACAACATAAAAGTGGTTAGTCATAGGTTTTGATGTTTGATAATATGATGAACCACAAGATTTTATAACCATATGCCACCCACTCCCAGCATGAAAAGAAAAAAATAGTAGCAATCCAATATATTTCACAATGAAAAAGTAATTACTATTGTTCTAAGGCTCATAGACACTGAAGCTTTAATCATATATCATTCATAGATAAGTCCCAAGCAGATTGTTCGAAACCCGCAACAACGTATCTGACTCAAACTGAATACTGTTATTTTGCTTGACTAATGCCATTCCAAGACAAACAGTGGATATCAATCCATAAATCATATCCATAACATTCAGCTACGCATAGGAAACATATAAAAAAAATACCCGGTTACACCCGGATCCTCCGGTTAACGAAATTTGACATTTCATATAAATTTAGGCAATATATGCAAGTTGGGTTGAATAGGACATAGACCCAAATAGAAGATCAGTAATAAATTACTTGTGTTATCAACTGTTAAAAAATAAGTCAATTGTTCTGCACCCCAAAAGGATGATATAAAAAACAGAAAGTAAGGGCTATGAAAACTTACCTTGTCGGTTAATCGTCGAAGATTGGAAACGGATTAAGGCACGTCAAATAGCGACTCAATCAAACACCTAAGTATAACAATTATTAAGTTTACAATCTAAGATTAATGTATGCAGTAAATTATGCAATTGGCCAAAAGGGTATTGTCGTTTAGGAGTTAACGTTTTATACTTTATCAAAAGTGTTGATTTACCCATTGGCTTAAGGGACGGAGTTTACAGCTACAATTAACATAAACAAGAATATTATACTATTTACTTTTCAAAGTCAGTCGCAGTTTTATTGCATTTACATCGTAAGTCGTTGCTAACTTTAGCAAACTATTAGGATTTATTAATATCACGGTTCGCTTTGACTCGCTTATCGATTTACTTAACCGAAGAAGTATAGTTTTAATCCCTTGACTTTCCAAAATATAATATATGCAACTTTTATAATTTAAATTCTTTAATCTTATAAACCTCCCTATGTTGTACAACGCCGAAAATTTTTTTAAAATGTTTATAGGCGTTATAATAAGCTTTATGAACCGTGTTAAATTTATTTACCCATTTTAAACTAGTTTCGTTGTTACCTAAATCCCAGGTCATCAAAAATGGTATTAGTTAAATTGTTGCTATTACCGAGTTAACCATCTTGCTTGCTAAAGAATTTCCCAACTCTTTTCGGATTTGATTGGGACACTCGTGCTTCGAACAACATGTACATTTCCATACATTCTTCACGAGAGTCAAAGTTATACATAATTAAAATCTCTAATTTCCAAAGTTTGTTTAAACATTACAGCTGTAAACAATCTCTATAACATATTATCCCACGATGGCTACTGTATCTTTTTGTCCTATTAATTTCTACATTATGTTGAGATATCCTGCAGAGATTGGCAAGGCCACTGTTGTGGCTGCTATACATCCCCATTTAAGTTACACTTTGTGTATATAATGTTCTTATATGTCTACTATTTACAAGTTATAATAACATTCACTTTCTTAAACATCACTTGCTTTATATTGTATGTACCCACTCTTTTCTGTTTATCTGTCTCATTTTTCTGTTTAATTACGCAGTGCCCCACATGGGTTTGATGGCCATGTTGTGGTCTTCCCATTTCACCCAATGCGCCCTTATATGCTTTATATTTAGGTTTTCCTGATACACGCAGTCTATTCTGCTTATACTGGGATAGTATCGAGTAGGTAGAAGTCAAGCTAAGGGCGTGGTGTCATATATTGCCAATAGCCTGAGAATGGTTATTACAAGTGGCGAAAGCCCTTGTGAAACCTACATTTCTATAAAGGCAATCTGCCCCCATGTTTCATGCTTTGTGTTACAAGTTGATGACGTCCTCATGTGGTCAAGTATTTACGAAGGTCTTGGATGTAAATCAACAAGCAAGGTTTGCTCGGTCTCTTCTTCAGGTTATGCTGGTCGACGTCCCTATTTCCAGCTGGGAAATAGACATGCTTTGTATTCTGTTTGAATTTACTTGGTCCTACCCAAGTTGCACACGCAGGGTGATAACACGATAAACACTAACAGCTACGAACATATACACGAAAGAAATTTTGTGCTTATAAGTCCCTAGTGCCAACTAGTGTACTACGTGAATGTTTTTATGTTTTTACGAGGAAAATTTTTTGGTTCGTTATTCCATGCAATGTATGTCGAAAGGGTTGGCATGCACATGTTTACACGGATCATGCATGGGTTATACCGTGCGTGTCGTGTCTCAATCATGCAAGGCTGAGGTTCGTCAAGCTATAATATAGATGACATATTAATGAAAGATGCTAAGCCATGAGGACAACTTATCAAGGTTTAAAGTTTGCCTCCGACGACGAGAAAAATGGTGATGAGGATGGGTCGACCTCCCTTGGCTTCTACGTGTTCTAACCCGATGTCTTAAGCTCACGAATGCAATGAAAACCCAAATGAAACCTTACTTATTCACTACTTGCTTGTGAATGATTTGTGTTAAGTGAAACGTATATGACATCCTATTTATACTAGTAATCGTTCCATCATTCTTGTAAATTTTCAAATTGTATGAAAGTTGGCATTATTTTTATTCACTATTGAGGAAGCTAGCAATGATGGTGTTTTGTAAAACTATTTGTGTCATTGGCCTCATGACACTATTAAGAATGTCTGCTATCTTTGACTACATTTGGTAATTTGGATCAGGCATTGACATGTGAATGAAAGAGAGGTACCAAGTGATGAGACGTACCCATTTCTTATGGGGTTCGAAAGGAAATGAGAAAAACTAGTAGGGTAGTGTGTAGGAATTTGTGATGATGGATGTTTGGCCATTATTATGAGTTGGTTTTTATATATTTTCATGTGCATATATCTGATATTGGTTTATATGCATTCTTAAGTATATACTGCTTTTGAATTCTTTTAAAGGTTTTTATGGCTATTGAACGTAGATGGTTTCATGAAAATAATCTAAGTAAACGACTTCGTTTAAGAATTGAAGAAAATAAATATTGTTTTATCGCTACAAGTTCTAAAATATCCTCTTAGACACAAGAGCAATAGTGGTGATATTTGTGTGCTAATTAAACTTTCTATGACAAAATAATGCATTGACGATCATAAAAGTGACTTTTTCCTTGACATCAATGGTAAAATTTGTGAACTTGCGGTGTATAACTTTTACTCAGCCGAAAGAGAATCTATTTTTCTTACGGGGTGTCACAGCCTCCCCAGGTTAGAAGATTTCGTCCACGAAATTAAGACGTTGTAGGAGATTGTGGATTTGCAAACGTGTGAGGGTACCTGTTCTTAAACTGGTCCTTACGCATCCCTAAATGAATGTCTCGTCATCGTGATGAGCCAATACAACAAAATGCTGGAAATATATCCGTTGGAGTAAATAGTAAAGCCTTAAATTATTTTCCCTCCTCTCCTTTTGCCTTATAAATACCACCTCATTCCTTTCAAATTTTTTTCAAACTTAAATCCTTACTACAAAATACTTCAAATGGCCTATACGCTTCCTCATACTGATTCTGAAATTGAAGCCTTGGTGCAAAGGTTAATTAATGAAGATAAGGGTCGTCAGGATGTGCTTTTGAATTTGGCTTTTCAGTTTGAAGATTCATGCGCTGTCAGGGACAATCTTAGAAAAGCTTATGAGAAATGTAACGACCTTTCTCAAGAGAGTCGTGCCTTGATTTGCACTCTTTTAAAAGAAAGTTCTAAAAAGGATCGCAAGCTGCATCTTTCTATGTATGAAAGGGCAGCACAACTAGAGAAACAAATGGATGCTAAATCGGCTTGGTTTCAGGAAAAATACTTCGGCCGTACACCCAAAGGTATAGGTTGCTCGTCATCACAGACTAATTGCCCTCTTACCGAGAAAGAGTTACATCAACTCCGTATGGATGAAGAAGCTCTAAAAGAAATGTTGGAAGAAGAGGCCATGAACAAAAAGGCACAAGAGGAGAGAATTAGGCAAGAACAAGCCAAAAATGATGCATTCTTTTTAGAATTTGGGGTAGTGAGGTACGACTCAGAATGTGATTCATCGGATTAATGGTCTAAGGATTGCTGTAACCATGTTGTTGTACTGCTTTGAATAAACATTGTTGCCTTAACCTATGTACTTGTATTTCTACTTTTGCAAACCAACCAACAGTTCATTATGTTAGTAATCTATTAAGTATGCTAAATTGAATGCAATTACTTCTTGTAAGTAATCACCGTATTTCATAAAATTTTTATTTGCTTTCGTGATTTTTTGTCGTTTGTCAACAGTGTATATAGCCCTTGAGTTACACATTTTGAAGGAACAATTGAGGGATTATGGCTACATGTCTCCCCACATATTATACAAGTGTTTTGCGTGTATAATACTAATCGAATATTAAGGGAACATTGATTTCTGTCCCTTTTAATAGTATCATAAAGGTGGTTTAGGAATAGGTATTACCAATTTGGCAAGCCTTTCAATTCTCAAAATGAGTTAAAATTATTAGATTAAATATCAATTCGAAATTTTTGGGATTGATTTACCTTAAGGTTTAAAATAAGATTTAAATTTTTATTGAGGTATGCGTCTTTTCCCAAATCAGCAGTCTTTTGTTCTGAATTCCCAAGATATCGTATTCCACTGGCATGGATTAAGAAATCGAAAGTGTGAGTGGGTGCTCCAACGGCTTAGAAATGTGACGACCCATTACCTCCACTAATATAATATATATATATATATATATATATATATATATATATATATATATATATATATATATATATACTTTGTCAATTTCTCAAATTTGTTAAAACGTAAAATAAGTTTCTTTACTTAAATTTTCATTCGTCCTTAGATTAAGATGTCGTATCTCGTTCCCTTGATTGCGGTGGTGTTCGTTGTGGTGGTTGGTTGCTATTTGGCGTGTGTTCCACAAGAAGAGGATCACCAGTACATCATTGTAATGCTAGGGCTTATTGTGCCACTCGTGATTGTGGCGATTGGCGTGGAAGTTTTCTGGAAAAAGTAGCTTTCGTCAGCAGGCGAGCGGGTTGTATTAACGTTTTGTTCTTGGGCATTTTAATTTAATCTCATGCTGAATCCTCCAGAAAGAATCATTGGACGTTTCATCTTTAACTTTGTTTTGTTTATGTAGGATTGAATCCTCATGATGTATCTTTGATGAATCGCAACCTTTCATAGTTGCTTTGAGTATTATCTTTAATGTGATGAATGAGTAAAATGTGTACGCGTTCAACCTTTTGTTATTACGTCGAATACTATTGAGCATATCTCCGTCGACCTAACTTATACATAGTTGATCAGGCTATGTATACTTCGTTCTACATTGACACCCCTTTTCCTTTATTATCTGTTTGAGATTGTAAGCATAAGTCGGTTTGAGACCAGTAGTGTATATAAATCAGTCGCGTCTTCCACACATCAGATGATTTGATGTTATGTATATTCAATTTGATGGTTTTTATTATTTTCTTCGCAAGTTGCTTCCATACACATGGTCACGTCTGAAAGTGTTTTGTCCACTTTGTGTGTTGATCTTACTAACGTGCATATCGTTTTATATGTTAAGTGTGAAATCTATTTGCTCGTATAATTAATAATCTCAGCCGTAATAAGTCCTTCCGAATAATGTTACGTTTTGATGTAAGTTCAGGGTTTTTTGATCGTAATTGCTCTTGCTAGTCATGACTATGACCAATCATGAATATATTTAAGATCAATATTTCCTTAACAAACACCTACCACTTACGCTGCCCCGTTTTCCTATAACTATCAAATTTCACTTTACAAATTTCAAATTTTAAACCTTACCCACTCCTCATTTCAAATTATTACAAACTTTACAACACCCAATCTTTCACCTCCTCCCTCGAAGTTACCAGATACCAAACATCATGGGATTTCCAATTGAGAACTTCACTCCCGTCATGATCATAATCGTCATATCGCTCATTTTGCTTGTCTACCCGATGTGTTTCTTCTCACGCGGCGATGTAACTGTTATTTTAGCATTTTACATCTTTGTCATATTTCCTATGCTTTGTATCTTACTGTATTATGAACAGAAGTATTATGGATTTATTTGAATAAGATTTCATGTTTGGTATTTATTGCTCTATCATTCCCGTTATAACCAAGTATATCTTACATTGGTAGGTATCTCATTCCGCGTATTGGTATGATCCAATGTTATTACTTGATAAATTTTAGAAGCATTTTGTATTTCCATTTTCGTAGAAAAGGCATTTATTGATTGAAAAGAATTTCGGACTGACAAAATGTCGAGTAGTAAGAGAAAAAATTGAATTTGGTGGGGTTTACTGTTTCTCATCTGAAACATGATGCGTGGGTCTTTCGAAATGATCCTTCAAGTTTCATAGTGTTCGTCGGAAATGGTTCCCTGTCTCCGCTTCCTGAGCACATGATTGTGTTCTCCATTTGTTGGGCAATGGTTATACTTGTTTTGCACTGAGCGGTATTTTCAATAGCGTCGTTTCATTGGTGTATTAAGATGTTCTTCATAAAAAATATCAAATGTATAGTTTCTTCTATACTGGGTAAATGCACTCAGAAAGATTTTAGGACAGAATTGATACTTTATTTATTATTTTACGAAAGTAAAATACAAGTTTTCATCAATTTCTCTGCTTAGGTGTCTCTTCGTAAACTGGGAGACAATGTTATAGCGAGTCTGGCTGTTTTGCTTATAGGCCTAGGTGGGCTAAAATTGTCTGAATCTGATCATGATCCTCAACGCGTCTGTCCTCGGCATCAGCTACCCTTATCTGCAATAACGCGATCTCATTCTCTGCAGCTGCGAGAGAATCCTGCAATTCGGATATTAGAAGCTCTTTGTCTTCGGTGTCTGCATGAAGAGTGTCAATTTCCACCTCTATGTCCTTTAGTCTGGCCGTCACATCTTCTGGGTTGAGTTCTGATGTCTCAGATGCTGGTTTACCATCATAGAAGGTAGTGGCATCTGGGTAAAATGGCAATGATGGTGATCTACTTCTCTTTCGAGAGGGTCCAGGTATTTGTGAGATTAGTGTAGGAACACTGTGGTTATTTATTTCTTGGGAGAGTTCACGCCCTGTAGTAGGGGTCAAAGTTAATTCTAGTTCAGGTAATTGGGCTGCCTAAGAGGTTGGCGAGTCAAGTCTTCTCGGAATGGAGTGTTCCATGGTGGCTTCCTGTTCTGGGGAGTTGTCAGGCACGTTGCTGGAAAGTGATTGAGACATTTCTTGGTTACGCCCTGCATACGATAGAATGGAATTTTCTACTTCTTATTTTGGGTAAAGATTAACTTATGGGTGTCGTCTATTTTTGAGAGAAAAGATGTATTGTATGTTGTGATCGATTATACATCCTATAATAGTGCAGGGATTTCTAGGGGGTATGTCTAGGAGTGTTGGATTCAAGCATTGGTATGTTTCTCGTTCTTTTTGGGAAGGTCATCCACAGTTATTAGTCGCATCCTTATTTTAAGGCCTAAACTGATGACTGAAGAGTGTGATAGGGCTCCGGACAATAGGTACATATTTGTAGAGTTAATATTGTTCTTGACTCAGGAGCTGATGTAAACCTTCATACCATCAGTTTCTTTCTGTAGTCTCGGCTGTTATTTGTGATTATTGTCTCTTACTTTTACCGAGCGTGTTTTAATTTCTTCCCATTATGAACTTGTTGTTCAGGTTTCCCAACGACGTGACATTCGTCAATTATTGGTGTATTCAAGCGATGCATGCTTTTTGGTAGATTTTTGTATACTTTGAAATACTTTTAAGTGTATACCGACATAGTAGATAGTAGTATATGTATTTCACAAAGGTCGCTAATAGGAATCCTCGCGTAGTGAAGTAGTGAGTGGGTGATTAGCAAGGTACCCGAAGTGTTTATGTAGGTAACTCTCATAAAATGAGATAGTAAGGACATAATTACTGATAAAATCCATAATATTATGTAAGTGACTCTTCGTAGTGCAATATTGGTTATAAGGTTAATTATTTGGTGAGAGTCATGGTATTTTACTTGCACTAGGATGATACAAATGCGTAATCCACAAGATGTGTTATTCCAAGATGGTGAATGATAATGTGTAGTCTAATGAAACATGTTTTCCATGACGGACAAGTGGTAATTTAGTTATTTAATGATATCTTGTCAAGCAGTTGTTAACTTAGGAAGTAGATAGTAGTAGATAATGCGTATGCTATTCTGATATGTCCTTAAGAGCCAGTTATAGTCTAGAGTTACTAATGCAACCTAGTTCTCTATAACCAAGTGGCTCTGATGCCAATCTGTCACACCCCCAAATTCACTGCAGCGAAAGACTAGATTTGGGGATGGTGACTTCATGGCGTGAAGAGGACTTGATACCAGAGATAGACCTCTACATGCCAATATACCAATGCAGACTCCATATATTCTGTAAGGTAGAACACCTGAGAAAAACATTGCTAAAGTGTCAACATAAAGTTGGTGAGTTCATAGGTTTTGTTGTTTAATGATAAGGATGAACCACAAGATTTATAACCATAGCATGAAATATAGTAATCCTATTTATCATAATGAAAAGTATTTACTATTTTCTAAGCTCATGACACCGAAGCGTTAACAAGTATCATCGTAGATAAGCCCATGCAGATGTTCAACCCGCAACATCCGTAACTGACTCAAATGAAACTGTGTTTGCTTGACTAATGTCAGTCCAAGACAAACAGGGATGTCAATCCCGATAGATCTATCCATAACATTCGTGTTTACAAGTAATTAATGGTTCATGATAAAGTGGGTAACATAGCAAGTTGGTTTAAATAGGGACTTAGACCCAATAGTAATTCAGTAAATGTACTTGTGTTCAACTGTTAAAAATAAGCAATGTTCTCACCCCAAAAGATGATTTAAAACATAAAAGTAGGGGCTATGAAAACTCACCTTGTCGGTTAATTGTCTGGAATTGATAATGGATCAATGTACGTCGAATAGTGACTCAGACAACACCTAAGTAATTATGATAAATCTGAGTTTATATTCTAAAGAATTAATGTATGAAAAGAAATATGCAAGTGGGCCGTCAAAGGGCATTGTCGCTTATGAGATAACGTTTTATGTTTTCAAACCGTTGGCCCTAGGGGTGATACACGACTTTACACTCATAAGTATATATACATAAGTTGATAAAGTCATTCGTCGTAACTTATATTTATAAGCTCATGCGATTTATATCTTAGGAGAATACAAGTATTAGTTGTAAATTACTAAGTCTATATATGTCTTTATGACGTCTGTTTATTCATACTGATGTCGTTAATTAATTCGTAGAATTTCATATCCCGGTCCGTTCGACTTGTTTAAATAATTTATAAAAATTATTTATTCACATTTAATACTCTTAAGTTTTAAAATAGCAAGTTTAGCCCCTCTGTTTTACAGGTTAAGGAATTTACACATTCAACCCTTAAATCTTCACGTTAGCACTTTTAACTTTTCAAAATAGTATTGATTGAATATTTAACTTATTTTTACACTCTAATTTCCACATTTTTACTCCTATAACTTTTATGTTTTAAACCCGAATAAACTTTTAAATATTCTAGCGTCAAAGAATTTATATTAACCGTGTTAGATTCGTTTATAAATTAATTTCGTTGTTATTACTCCTAATTCATCAAAAATCGTTTTTTATAGTTTTCTAACTTTTGATTAAATCCCGTTTTGTTAGTGAGCTTACCCATTTTGTTTGAGCCTCACCATAGGACGACCCAAAGACTTGGAAAAACATGCATGTTTCCATACTTCTGTTCGTCCAAAATTTTCAAGTTAAATTACAAACAAGTTTTTAAAATATCACATGTATTATTTTTTTAATATAAACCCACATGGTCTCTTTTTTCTTTCCCCTTTTTCTGATTCTGTCGAGCCCAAACAGTGGGTTGCAGCCACTGTTGTGGTGTCTTTTTCCTTTCACCCAACGCACCCTTAATTGTTTTCTACCCGGTTTTCTTCTTCCCCACATTGTATACGTACGTATGTATAACTACTTCCATGAAACCCGCATGATCCCGATCCACTGGTTTAGTCACAAGGTGGATGGAAGGTCGAAACTAAGGGTGTGGTTACGTTTTCCTCAGCCCAAATGGTTACGACAGTGGCAGTAGCCTACTGCGAAACTTAAAGTTTCAACGATGGCAGCAGCCCCACAGTGTCCTGTTTGGGTACAAGCATGGTGCGCCTCACGGTGTCATGTGCTTACGAGGCTTGGGCACAAACCAAGGAGCACGATGTGCTCGTCTTTACCAGAGTCTGTGATGTTTCCAATTCAGCGAGAAAAGGCTCGCTGTGGTTTGTCCCATGACATGTTGTCATGTCTAAAGGTATCATACCGAGGCCGTATGCCACGCATAATCCTAACGTCTATTCGCCCCCTAGTGAGCCAACATACATGTTTAAACTTTTTATAAGATGTCTTGGTTTGTTATTTTTTTTCACGCGTGAATGTGTTGTTTACTAGGTTTCGTATGCGTTGTTATTTTATGCATGGCACGACTAAGTCTTTGCATGCGTATGTACATACGAACCACGCATGGGTTATGTGTCATGTGCTAGCTAAGCAATGCCGAGGCTTTCATCTAGCTAGCCAAGACTAGACATGCTTTGGTTTTGGTCGTGTGTTAGGCTACAAAGGTAAATGACATGATTAAACTAGGAGGTGACTCACCGAGGTCCAAGCTTGTTAGACGATGCGGATAGGTGGTGGTGATAAGAAGCTCGAACTACCCTTGCTTACCCTTTGCTAAATTTGACGTCTCTTACCTCTCAACCCCACGAAACCCTAACTCACAAATGTATTGTTTCCTTCTTGTTTCTGTTATTGAGTTGTGCTAGAAGTGTATGTGAATGGTTCTTATTTATACACGAACACTTGCTTGGTTACTGAGATTTTCATTGCATGTGAATTGATATAATTTGTAAACACTATTTGGAAATCTGATAATGATGATGTCTCTTGATACTATTGATCTACATGGATACTATTCCTGAATTACTATTGTTATCTTTTGAATGTTCTGGATTAGATGAAGGAATCGTAGCATGTGAAGTTTGAACAAAATATATATACAAGTAGGGTAGTGTAATGATGTTTCATGACACTTTTGTCATAATTTACTCTTTCCTATTTTTTGTTTACTAGGAGCAATGCATGACGATCATAGAATGACTTCTTATTGAAATTAACGGTAAAATTTGCAAACTTGCAGCACATAACTTTTACTTAAATGAAATGATAAATCTAAATTTTTACGGGGTGCCACAGAAATGAAAATTCATCCATTGATGCTCCTAACCTGAACTCTTTCAATGATCCTCCAAACGTTTTCACCCACCCTCCACAACCCTAGTTCGAATCATACTCGTGTAAATTATGTGGGAACGATGCTCAATATGGTTATGATTGTCCACCACGGGTACCGCTTGTCTATGAGCATGAACCGGGCTACAATAGTTATTACCCACAAAATTCACCGAGTTTTCCACAACAATATCTTAATTGTGAAAAATGTGGGGGTCCTCATGAAGATTATCAATGTCAACCATGGCATCAAAACTACTCTGAACTTAACCCTTGCTATGATTCTAATTCTTACGGTTTTGATCAACCCCTGTAGTATTTCATTGATCATCAGCCTCAGATTATTCAAGAAGATCAGTAGTGGATAAGTGATAAGTTGATTAAATCACATAATGAACTTTTTGAAAGTGTATGATCTATGTTTGAGGAGTTTCGGCAACGACAGCAGGCGGCTAATCTTAGTACTCATACTCCCGAGCTGTCGCGACGTTTCAATTTTATATATGATGAGGACGATGATGACGAGGAGAGTACTATTCCTTTGAATGAAATTACTTCTCAAATTCCTCCGTCTATTGCAATCACACCCATTTTATTGACTTTGGAGCCGGAGGACTCTCTCATCAAGGGGGATGAGGATCTTAGCACTATTCCTGAAAAGTAATCAGACGAATTCATAAAGTCTAGTGTTGAGGACCTTGTTCCAATCCCTAGTGAGTCCAAGGATACATCCGGGAGTGATAGTGAGTGTGATTTAACTTCGTGTAATGATTTATCTCCCATTGACGTTCCAGAAGGAAAATCTATGACTTTCTCTAACCCTCTATTCGACTCAAATGACGATCTTACCTCTAGTGATGACGAGTCACTATCTGATGAGGACGTTCAAGAAGATAATGTTAAAATTTACTCGAACCCCCTTTTCGAAATCGATGACGAATACATCTCTAGTGACGTGAATCCTCTTTTTGATGAGGTGATAGAGGACATCGAGTGCAAGGCTTCTTATGATTCTAATCTTGATGAGCCGGCTTTACTAGTCACAACTCTGTCCGCTTTTAATGACGATGAATGTTTTGACCCAGGTGGCGACGTTGAGCTTGTGCTTCACCGTGATCCGTCTACTCCTAAGATAAGCGTTGCTTCCATTCTCGAGGGGTTTACCTATGAACCGCCTCTCGAAGAGAATGATGATTTATTTGATTTGGAATCTAAAGTGAATGAATGGAAGAAGATTTTGTACGATGCTCTAATTGATGATTTGATGACCGAGGACAAACTTTTTGACCCCGGGATTCTGGAGAAAAATTTTTCTCCAACAAATGTGAGCTTACCCTTTGAGGATCACCCTTATCTTTCTCTCACATATGTTATCCGAATTTTTCTTCCTTATTTCACCTATCCGGTGGAATCTCCTTTTCTTATCTCCTTCGGGAGTGAGGATACTATTTTTTACCCCGGCATCTCCGCTTTTCATTTTTCTTCTTTAGAGCCGGTAGCATATGAAAGTCCGATGGAAGTTTGCTCTTCCATATTTTTCGTCCCTAATATCACGATGATATCGGGAGAGTCAAGCTAGAGACTCGCACAAAAACAAGTGCTTCGTGGGTGGAAACCCATGCTTATCCCTAGTAATAGTATATTAGTATAATAGTTATGAATAAGTTTTTTGTTTCTATTTTCTTAAGCCGGTGGTATCTCATCGGAGTGTAACTTTCATGTGCTTCAATGTTTATCTAAACATCTTGAATGAAAGTATGATGGAGGATTACTCTTCCACATGTTTCGGTCCATAATATCACATTGATATAGGGAGAGTAAACTAAAGGACTCGCAAAAAACAAGCACTTCTCAGGGATGGCAACCACGTGTTTCGATTTTCTAATAAGTGTGACGTGAGGAGGCTTGCCTCTTTCCTTTCTTGTTTTTCATGGCTTTTATTTTATGTCCAAGATTGCCCGGATTATGAAGACTCTCGTGCTCGTAGTTTTGTCTATTGTTCACTCGAGTTTCAATCCTTTGCATGCTTATATTGAGTATTGATATCCTAGATCTTATTGACTAACGTTTATCTATTAACATAATTAATAAATGGCTTTAGATTTGCGTAGAGACCCTTTTATATTAGGATTATGCATTGATTTTAGTATGGGGGTAGCAGTTTCACATTAAGGACAATGTGAAGACAATGTTTAGTTCTAGTATGGCGTGGATCTTTCGATTTGATCTTACTTGCATTTGCCTTGTCTTCACGTAACCCCGTTTTTCCACCAAAAATAGTAAAAATATGTGATTTTAGGCCAAAATTAAAAAAAATTCAAAAATAAAATAAGTGGTTTGACACGTATTTTTGTCTTTTTGAGAATAAATTTTGACTTGATCGAGCATGTTGCGCTCTAGCTTGCCCCTTAACATATATAAATTTAAGCTTTTGCTAGTCTTTTATACAAGAAGCTTTAAAACGCGAATTCTAGCTTGAAAAAGCCAAGAGTTTGCAAGTTTCTATAATAGACTTGAAATTTGCAAAGCTTGTTTTTATTAGACTAAGCATTCGCGGATCTTTTTAGTAAAGATTTTAAATTTGCAAAGAACAAAAAAATGATAGAGTTTTATATAAGTTAGATGCTAAACGTAGAGTAGTTGGATCTCTTTAGAGCTCATAAAGGTTAATTGTGGCTTTTTGCTCCCATCAGCTTAATAAACATTATATAATTGTTAATAAATAAAGTTGCTTTGGTTTTTGCGATTCTTAGTTTAGATCCCTTCGCAGAGATTCCTTCTGGTGAAATAAAGGTACACATCGAGGTTTTGTTAGTGTTGTGGGGAAATAGGCTACTGATTCCTGACGGCTCGCTACCGTTGTCTAGGTAGTTAAAAGACCACAGGACTTGAAATTTAGCTAATAATAATAATAATAATATTAGTGTAATAAACCGAAGCCGAAATAAGACTTCTGGATCATGGTCGGCTCGCATACCAATGTGACAGTCGTTTAAAGGGTGGAGGTAATAATAATAATAATAAAAATTGTGGGCTGATAAAAGTTTACTGTCTCTGGTCGGTTCGCTACCGATGTGGCAGTCTTCAAAAGAAGGCCTATAATTAATTAATAAATAATGATCAGGTTAAGACTGAATAAAAGTTTACCTGGACCATGGACGGCTTCGCCATACCGATGTGGCAGTCTTCAAAAAGGTCGAGCAATTTTCTGAGGTCGAAATAAGACTCCTGGACCATGGTCGGTTCACATACCGATGTTGCAGTTGTTTAAAGGACAGAGGGATAATAATGTTGCAATAATAATAATAAAGCTAAATTTTGACTCCGTGGTTATCTAAATAAAGCCTTCGTCTCTAGACTTATAGTTGAGTTGTTTCGGATGAAATAAAAAGGATAACCCCTAAATCATGCGAAATTATAACCTTAATGTGAACCTTATTCTCACCATATCGTCTTTTTAGGAAAGGATTTCAAATTAATTATGGTGCGTAAACCGGTTTTTCCTTTTTAAAAATTGGGCTCTTATTTAATTTTGTCACCAATAATAAAAATAAAATCCTTAGAGGAAATTAGGAATAAGGGAGCGAAAAGTAGCTGCGTTTACACAATTAGCATTTATGAGTAGTGTTAGCATCTAATTTTATAGTTGGCTGTGATTTCGTTTTAAGCTTAGTTTAGAGATTGTGAAAATGAGGGATGACGAACTCCCGTTCTTAAAGCCTTTTAAATAATGTTATTTAATTTTATCTTAGTTTTTATATATTATTAATAAGTGGTTAAAACGAGGGCGCTTTCGAGATAAATGATTTTTGAACTTTTAAATGGATACTTTTATGTTTTGTTTGATGTGGGGGTCATAGTTAATGGGGGATTGTAATTATTTATTTTTCGGAGCGTGTTTTATCAACCATTGCGTGTCAGGGACCATCTATGGCTAGTGTGGGGGATTGATGTGTGCTAAATCCACACATTTAAACCCGGAAAACACTATTAATCGAACTAAAAATACTAAAATATGTTTAATTATATTATAATATGTTTTGTTGGTATTTTTATGTTTTTTCTTTGCAGGGTAAACAGATTGAAAACAAAGCAAAACGGGGTGATTTACGGGTTCGTTTCGATCAAGAGTGCTTAGTATTTTCAGGTGGGGATCAGACAATAGTCGTAAAAAGTCCCCAAGCATATCATTGGAAAGAGCGCGAGATTACGAGTCCAATGGTGCCCTTTAGATTTTATTGGGCCAGCTCGTAACCTATTTAAATGGTCGGGTCAACCCATTATCAACTTAGCCCAACAACATGATCTCAAGATAAAAGAAATAAATCTAATTATAAGAAGATGATGCCGTCGGCATGATGACAAGTCACATGCTTTAAAATAAAATCATTTCTGCCTCACATGAGGCTCCACTACTTCTGGAATGCGAATGAAAAGTTGACACGTGGCTGGGAATAAAATTGTTATCTCAATTCATATTTTCAATTGTTAATGAAAGAATGCGAATATGATCCAACAGTCAGCACTATTGCGTACGAGGTACGCTGTCATAAATGAAACATGTCATCCATCTATCGGCTCGTCATTCTTTCTATCGTTTGTGTCGCGATCTAAGGCCTAGCATTGTGCTACTTATGATGCAATTGATTGAGAATGTAATTTACAATTCTACCCCCTAGACTTGGCTATAAAACAACTCGCTCCCCCACAGTTTTTATGATTAGTTTTAGTTTATTTTTGCGCTTTTCTCTTAAATAGTACTCCCTCCGTCCCATATTAAGTGTCCATTTTTGACTTTTTAAAGTCTTTTTTCTTCAACTTTGACCTTAATTATTTTTTCTTATGTTATATGATACTCAATGCAAAATATATGAATGGATAGAGTTTCGAATGTATTTTTCATTGGTATAATTTTCAGTAAGCATTATATAACATAAAGAAAAATATTTACGGTCTAAGTTTATGAAAAAAGAATTCAAAAAGTCAAAAATAGACACTTAATATGGGACGGAGGGAGTAGCTTATTAGTTTTATAGTTGTAGCTTATTTTCGTGTTTGGCTTATTTGGAAAAGCTATTTCAACAGCTTATTTTTTAATATTGTAAGATTTTTACTAGTTAATGAAGATGTTTATGTCTAAAAGTTTTTTTCCTTTTTTTTAATTATTATCCCAGCTTATTGTAGAATAAGCTCTACCTTTCTAAGCTTAATAGTCAGCTTATTTCTTAACTTCTCTTCGGTTTAAGAGTTTTTTTCATAAGCTTTTCATAAGTTTGTACAATTTACAACCTTAAATCCTACATAAGTTTTGATTTCAAGTTTTTTATATTAAGCTAAGGTTTAACTTTTTCTAAGTGTATAAGTTATCAAAAGCTCTTATTTTAAATATGATAAGCTAGTAATAGCTTGTTGGATCTCATTCGAGCTTAGATATTTTACAAAAGATTTCGTGAAAGCTTATTTGATTGAGATTGTTCGGATAAGTTCATAGCTGTATTTTGATTCTCATTTCATGAGCTTATTGGATAAATGTTTCATATGCTTAATATCGTAATACTTGTTTTGTTTATTTTTGTAAGCTTGTTGGAAGTTTATGATCTTGTTTATAAGGTTTTAGTCAAGAGCTTAATCTTCGCTTAACAAATTTAGTGCTAGTTTTTAGATTGTAGTTTATGGAGAGATTTCGGCTTTTAAAAGTTTAGAGTGAGAAGCTCATTCGCTTGTCTTATTATAAGTTGTTTGTTAATCTTGCTTAATTGTGTCGTAGCTTATTAAGAATTTTTAATTTATTCTGATCATTAAATTTCATGCGCGTGTTCTTTAGATTAGCTTTGGGCTTGTAGAATTTAGATCTTAGGCTTTCAATAGTAATTACACCACATTTGGTATTATAGCTTGGGCCTTGCAGTTAGGTTTGTAAAATAAATTTGGGCTTTTGACAGTTTTAATTTGGATCTGTTAGGGTTATAGGCTCTGTCGTCATGGGTTTGTGAATTTGATAATTTGGCCACGTTTAGTTTTTAGAATGGGCCTGTGTTTAGTTATAGGTTGGGTTTGCGATTTATCTTAGGACTTAGTTTAGAATTAGGCTCGTTTTAGGCTTGCGCTTAAAGAGTAGAATTTGCACTTTGCTAATTTGTTAAACTGTTTATGCATAACAGTTTTTATTTTTTTGTGATTTGATTTTGGTTCCGGTCAACTCATGAGGCGTGGAGCTTAAGGATTTAGTAAGCTAGATAGAATTTGAATATTTTCTTTAGCTTACTAAATCGGGTGGTATTCGTTTATTTGCGGCTCTTCAATTCGGTTCTATTTTCTATCATTTTTCAATTAATTAGTGTAGCTTAGTTTAATATGTTTTGCTTTGCTTATTTGATCATTATGCATAGTGAGTAGTTTTTAATTAGTGATTGTTAAGTGATAATGTGACATTGAGAATTAAAGGTGGACATTTTGTAAAAAAGACTTGTTATTAATAATTCCTCGATTTTTAGATTTGTAGTCTTGAATGTTTTAAAGGGGCACAATCCAGAAAAAAAAAAAAAAAAAAAAAAAAAAAAAAAAAAAATTAAATAATAGATCAAACGGGACACATCTAGTAATTAATATATTTTAAGAGGTTTTTGTCAAAATAAACCAACGTTGTGAGATAATTATCTATTCTAAGGAAATTAATTCGTTAATAGACCTTAATTCACACTTGATGAACTTTTCACGTCACTTAGCAAGCATTTTTCGTTCTTATAAATCTTTTAGATCATTTTAGCATAATTCTCGTAGTTTAATTGTTTTTAAAATATAATTATCGTTAGTTTAATTGTTTTAGTATAATTGATACGTATTATTATTAGTATAATTTTCTTAAGTATGTAAAAATAGTTTTTAAACCAAAAATCTTAAAAGATAATCAAGCATTATACTTCAAAAAAGAGCAATTGACAGGGATTTCTAATTCATCTCTCGCCGTGGAAACAACACTCGGAAGATAGACTATTACTTTTCCTAAAGTAATTTTCTTATCTAATGGGATATACTATATATTTATATCGAATCACTTCTAGTATTTGAAATTCATGAATTTCTTCTTGCATTGCATCGATCCATGACGGTTCGGTCATTGCTCGTTTGAAAGTTCTTTGGTTCTACAAAAAGTTAGGAAGGCATCAAAATACACCACATGGCTGTGTAGTTTGGAGTTGCTTTCTCAGGTAGAGACACAGCTGTGAGAGGATCTCTGATCACGTTTTCTATAGGATGATCCTTAGTCCATTCACCAAGGTGTTTAAATGGAGTGTGGGTTTATCTCACATTCGATGATGATCCTTGAGAAGTTGATTCTTCATGAAGTGGATCATCACAAAAAGTTGGTGCTTTGGGAGATTTTTCAAAACCTTGAGAAATGTTTAGAGAATGTTCTTTGGATTCTGTGTTGATGGATTACTTGTTGATGAGCATCCTGGTCAATGGGAAGTTGGAACAGGAGAAGAATCGGCTTAACTAAAAACCCAGCTCTATGGAGAGCAGTCTTCTTAAACTAGACAAACGCAATAGATGGAGGATTGTTGAAGTATTCATTGAACATAGGTTAGAACAAGCGATCCCAATCATCTCTTGGTGGTGGAATACAAGGTTGTTGAGAAACAGGGTTTGGAACGAGTCCTGAACTGGATACTGCAGGAGTCATAGAATGAAGCCCGGGTCCTGAACTGAATTGTTTAGAAGCCATTGCTGACAGCTCATCGAATGTCACATGAATTGTTTCTATAATTTTTTGGGTTCTTTTGTTGTAGATTTTGAAGTTATTCTCTTGGGGTGCGTGTAACCACGAAATACCAATCATATGTCAGCTTTTGCATCTAATTTACCCAGGTCGTCATTGTCATTGGTAGGATAACAGAGTGCACCAAAGACATGAAAGAATGATAAATCTGGTTTCTTATCTTGCATAAGTTCATATGGAGTTTTGTTGTATCGAAGGCGGATTGATGAATGGTTTTGGGTGTAACAGGCTGTATTGATTGCTTCGGCCCATAAAAATAATGGAGCTTTTGCAAATATTAACATTGTACGAGCAACTTCTTTAAGAGTTTGGTTTTGCCTTTTGACAACGCCGTTCTGCTGAGGAGTATGGGCAACAGATGTTTGATGCGAGATGCCAACATTTTCATAAAATTCATGAAGTATTTGATTGACAAATTCGGTTCCATTATCTGTTCGAACATTTCGTACAGTGGCGTTTTTTGTGGTTTCCCCCCTCCCCCCCCCCCCCCACCCGCTTCCACAACTGAAACTTGAATATTTTTTATGCGTTTAATGATGGCCTTAGGAGCTTCATCTTTTGTCATCAAAAATATGACCCAAGTTAATCTTGAGTAATTGTCGACAATCACTAAGATATACCTTTTCTCGTTAATACTCGCCACACGCACCGGGCCACACAAATCCATATGCAAAAGATATAGCTTCTCTAGGTTAGTGTCTTCAGCTTTGGGTTGATGGGAGGATTTTTTGCTTTTTCCTAATGCACATGCTGAACACAGATGATCTTTCTAAAATATAAGTCTTGGAATGCCTTGTGCAAGACCTTCTTTAGCTAGCTTGTTAAGAGTACCGAAGTTGAGATGTGATAACCGACGGTGCCACAACCAACTCTTAATCTTTGACGCTTTGGATAAAAGATATATCAGAGATGTTTTAAGCATGTCATCAAGAGAAATTGTGTACAAATTTGTGTCACGGGATCCGGAAAGTAGATCAACACCTTTTAAATTATGAATAAAGCAAGTGTTTTTCCAAAATGCAACTTCAAGATCCGCGTCGCAAAATTGACTAACAGAAAACAAGTTATGTCCAAGCCCCTCAACGTAGTAAACTCTTGAAATAGTAACATTTCCCAGCTGATAGTCACCATACCCCATAATCCTTGCAATATTGTCGTTCCTGAATCTAACTGTACCCATAATTTTACTAACAAAGTTCATGAGCTGAGAGCGGTTCCCTGTCATGTGTTTCGAACATCTGGAGTCCAGATAACAAAGAACAATGTGGTCAACCTATCATGACAAGAGAAGAAGACGATGGAATATCTGTAGCATTGGATC
The DNA here is from genome assembly GCA_026074375.1 of Tanacetum coccineum. NCBI lineage: Eukaryota > Viridiplantae > Streptophyta > Magnoliopsida > Asterales > Asteraceae > Tanacetum > Tanacetum coccineum. The sequence continues at coordinate 18,356 of BQNB010047897.1, read as the reverse complement.
CCCAAGTATGATTGGGTTCCGAGTGGTTAGCATTCTTAGATTCTACAATCTTAGCTTTTTTACTCGAACCTACATTTTTAACATTTTTGGGTTTCTTGCTATAAACTTTAAGCTCTGGTTTTTGTGATTCAATTGAGTGGGAAGTGGTTTTCTTAGGAGGCACTACTTTAGCTGAAGTGAGCCTAGTTAAAGGGCACGAATTACCAACTATAGTGAAAGTTCTGCCTGTTGGTTTCCACTTAAATCCTACTTCAGTAAATACATGACCCGTAGGTTTCCAAATATTTTGTTTTTTATGTTTCTTAGCAGATTTAGCACGGCTATTCATGTTTTTCACAAAATCAAGAAGACACTTATCATGAACATCATCAAACAAAGATTTCTTACAAGTAGCACAATTAAGATCAGAATTCGCATTTGACTTTGAATGCTTAACATTATCATGACAAATAGGTTCAACAACACGATTCTTTTTATTAACTTTCCTAGGTGGACTTCTACATTATTCATCATGTTCCTACATGTGTAGCTAGATCCTATCAATCTTTATTATTGCCAGTCGCTTTGATCCTTAACTTTACTAGTAGAACACTTCAATCCTGTAGAAGACAACACATGTGTGTTAGAATCTGATGTTATTGATGACTCTACCTGTTTATTGTTGCTCAAGGATGTGAGAGGTTCAGCAAACCTAACTTTCTTGACCTTGTTTTTGGGTGTGACAACAACCTTTTTTGCACTAAGATTAATCACATTAGGGCATGTATCTCGAAAATATACAAGTAACTCCTAAATTCGTTAGGCATGCTTACAGGAAAAGTCTAACGCACTATCTAAAGTTTGTTTTGCTTTAGCTTGTTCGACTATTCCCCGAAGAATATCAGCTTGTTCTTGAGTGTACATAAGGTAATCTATGTGAGCTTCCCTATTTTGTAATAACCTAGGAGCTAAAGGTTCTAAATCTAGCTTGAACATTCCTAGAACAATAATGGTGGCAGATGGTATTTGTGTAGCAATATCAACAATGTCTTTTCCTTTTATTTTTCAAAAATCATTTTTCAATGACGTTATCATAAAAATCTTATCTTGAAGTTGAGCTTTTAAATCCTCATTCTCTGTAGATTTTAATTTCAGTTTATCAATTAACGAGTCACTTTATTCTTTTGAACGAACACGTGTCTTTTTAATTGAGTCAAACTGCTCTTTAAAAACCTGTTTAACATGATTAATTTCATTACAAAGACGCCCGTTTTCCGAAAGCAATTTTGCCACACTATTCTCTAGTTCTACATTTTTTATCACAATTTCACCATAATCATTATTGACATTCTCTTCCTTGAACTTTTGTCTCATTGAATTTATAATATCCTTCAACTTACAAATGGTAGTGACTTTGTCTTGAAGCTGAGCTTTTAAATCATTATTTTCAAAGAATTCTGGAATTTCGAGAGTATTTTGATTATCACAAGATTCACGTTTTTGAAAGATTTCTTGATTAAGTTGTATTGAGTATTCAAGAGAAATACAATGTTTTTCAAGTTGTGAGTGACTTTTCAAAAGATCATTAAACGCATTTTGTGATTTCAAAAGCTCGGCCTCAAGATTACAATATTCTTTTCTTTTTCCATCCATATTCACAGATTCACTAAACAAAGACATATAATTTATAACAGTTAAGAGAACATCTTGATACATGATTTGTTGTAAGAGTCGATCATTTTCCAAAAGTAATTCTTTTTTAGCAATTTCCAAACATTGTTTGTCGACTGAAGACTATTGAACAGCAGCATTTTTCCCTTTCCCCCTTTTTTTATCCCCCATTTGGTCAAAAACTATCTTTACTTCCATTATTTCATTTAGAAGATCTCTATCAAACACACTGAAGATGTCTTTTAAAGATTTTAGAAATGGAATAGTTTCATTGTTAAACATAGCTTTTGTATGTTCAAACCCCCATTCACCTTCTTACGAGCCATTAGTTATTAGTCATTACCTTCACCACATTGTTCAAACTTAGCAAGGTGGAATGTTAAATCTTTTTAAGGCTTTCATTCACCAAGCTTATTTTAGGAAGTTCCTTAGGAGATTTTGACAGGTAATGCATCATAAGGTTTACTGGTAGGATCGGACATACACAACCAGAAATCTTGTTCAGCCGACAATTCTTGTTGTGGAGTAAAACGTTTCCCAAAATCATCAGTTAGTCTATTTAACTTCATAATCAATAGGTTTATGAGAAATGTTTTTATTAATAACCTCTGGATCCTTTGATTTTTCAGACATTTTTGATCGACTCTCTTCTTCCAAACTCAATGTTTCCCTCACATCAATCCACATGCATAGCAACATGTTTATCAGCATACAAAACAAAACCAAACAAACAATGATTGGTTTTAAAATCCTCTGAGCATTCATTAGGATGAAACAAAAGATATGGATAACCTAGGAGCTTGTTATTAAGTATATTAAACATATAAAGTCTTGTGGCTTAGAAGGTTACCAAGAGCATATGTTAGAAGTAGGATTAACCCACTTTATTATAATTAAAAAAAAAGAATAATATCAATTTCCCCTATATATAATAAAATTCTTGAACACTTTAAATCATTCTTAAACCCTTACTAACTTCTTCTTTTTCTATAATCAAAATTGTTTTCCCAATCAAAAATAATCTTCCTTTTTTCCTTCTTTTGGATTACATATTATTAAAAAATACAGTTATAATATCAATTATTTAAAAAAACGTCAGTGAATATTTTTAATATTTTTAATTTAGTAATACACACAAACCATCCCTTTTCTTTCTTTGATTTGGTTTTTTGGTAAAAATATTTTGTGTTGCTCTAAGTGAGTCAAAAACTACAAAAAAAACCAAACATTGACACCTTGTTACTTTCAGTGCAAGATTCTCCCTACAACATATAATCCATTTGAGAATCCAATCATCTTTCCAACCCCACACAACAGTACTTACTAAAAAAATAAAACTGTCTTATATACTTTAAATCGATATTAATAGAATAAAAGAAGGCGTTTGTTACAAAGATGTTTTGAGTAATGACGTCGTTCATTTATAATCACTCAAATCTCTCACATCTCTAGCTCAACGGTTACAGATTCATTATTCTGTTCCTTATTAGTCTTTTCCTAATTATTTACATGATTAATCATTTGTTCCGACATTTGTTCCATCATAGATAAAATCATTGAATCTTGTTGTGCCTATAAATGAGTATCTTGAACAATTGCCTGTTGTGTTTCTTGTAAATATTAAGAGTACGGAATGATATTGCTATCACTATGCATCTTATTATCTATAAAATCCACAGCTAGTGTTTGTTCAAAATCATGCATTGCATGCACACTTTGATTTTCCATATCATTAAGATAGGTGTCAGAAGGAGAACCTAACTGAGATAAATTCAGAAACCATAGTTATAAATAATGCCAAAATAACCGCTTGTGCATCGGATATCACACAAACCAATCATAAGTATCAAGATCCTTAGTTTGAAAGGTAGCAGTGTTTGGAATGATTGTCTGAACAGCTTGACCGTCTGGAACCCCTGGATCTGCAAGAAATGCGAGTTGCTCTTCATCTAAAATTTGTCCAGCTTCCTAAGCTTTAGCTAACATTGCCTTCTCCTTATACCATGCTGCATTCCTCGGTTGCTTAGGCTGAGTGCATTGTCTAGCCATATGTCCATCACCTTGACAGATAGTAAACAGTTTATTTAAAACAAAACCCTTGCCTGTCCTCATTATAACTTGTTTCCCCCTCAGAGCAAAAGAAGCATTACTTCTTGATTTTGAACCCAGTACCACCCAATAACTTTGACCTTGTCCTCCCATGAACTTGTTGCAACTGTGACCCCTGCCATCTTGAATCGTGGCATTGTATCTAGGAATCGAGGAAGTTCTAATTTGATTAATGTTTAATGGAACCTTGATGAAGCTACAGCAGTTAGAAAGGCCATTGCTTTGTTGAGACAAGCAATTGGATCATCTCTTGGAGAGAATACAGGAACATCAAAACTTGAGTCCATAAGAGGTGACTCAGTCATTGGTTGTGTAGTAACCTAAGGTGATGGATAAGCAATTTATGGAACAGATGAGGTTTGAAATAATCATTTTGAGACTTCGATATGATAAGAATGATGGAACGGATGAATGATTGAATTAATGGTTGTGATGAAATAATTATTAAGATGAGCAATGTTGATTGGGCGATGAATTGATACACCCAAAATTGAGGAGATGGGTGGGGTGAAAAAATTAAAAAACTTAATTACTCTTGCAACAGGTATGTTATCTTAAAAAAACACTAAACTATAAAAACAAAAACAAAAAATTATATACGAACACCGAAAAATAAAAGAAAAGAAAAAAAAAAAAAAAACAAAGAAAACTAAATCAATAAGCCTAAAAGTTACAATGAAATAAAAAAAATAATAAAATGAATAGCATCTCACAATATTTTTAAAATACAAGTGAAAAAAAATAAAATAACAACTAATGTATTTAATAATAAATCCAATTAATAATAATAAAATTTTTTTTTTTTTCATTCAAAAGACAAAATTCTTAGAAATATATTAAAAAAATTTTAAAAACGCAGTTTATTTAAACTTCTTTATTTTTTATTCAATCATAAAACTAAAAAATACTAATATTTACATTAAAAAACATGCCAGAGAAATAAACTCCTACATTCACCAAAATGTTTGTAAAATCAAGCTCTATCATCTTATCAATTGCAAAATAGATTAAAAAAAATTCTTGACACGCTACAGGGCGGTCAAACTCTCTGGTGAAACTTAGTCAATGCAAAACCCTTTAAAATGACATTTTTAACTTCAAACAACCATCAAAACATGTTTAACTAGCCTATTTATGTATATTAAACCATCAAAATTTAATCAATAATCAAATATACTTTCAATATTTTCGCACTTGAATCCTATAACATATATCATATAATCACGCAATAACCTCAAATAACAACTTTGACAATGTAAATAAAACACTTACAACAATCTCGACACAATAGAACTCGACACAAAACTCGCTTTGGTTTCCCTGTTAGAAACACAAAAAGTATCGGTCAATTCTAATATAGTTAGTCATAACTCGTAGTTTAATCCAATGTATTGTTAAGTAAGCTAACCAGGCCAAAGACACATGAAAAGCCCATAAGCAAAGCCTATGGCCGGTTAGTATAGATGTATAAATACCATCTCCACACATGGAGAGGGTGCTGGTTGGTTGGTTCAATCACACTTAATCTAATCTTTCATTCTCTCTTACTTTCTCTCACTAAAACCTTCCTCCCATCCACTTTCTCTCTCTAGAATTTCTTTATAGTTATTTGGTGTTATAGATTACTAGCATATTATTCAATTGGTATCAAGAGCCATGGAGCGATTTAACAGAGTTCCTTTGCAAGGTGAGTTAAAAGATCTTCCAAGCCAAGACGATTTAGCAATTTTCTTTTAGAAGGCGATTTAACAGAGTTCCAAACCAAGGCGATTTATCAACTACCTTTACAAGGCGATTTAACAATTGTCTTTGGAAGGCGCTTTAACAACTTCTAAAAGGAAAATTAATTCACTTGAACTCAATTCAAAACTCAAAATTGCTAAAGTAAATTATACAGTTTATCTCTTTGATTTGTAAAATCTCGTGAAACATTCAATTGTCTTCCCGGTTTAATCAAGAGTTGTAAAATCCCGTGTAGTTTCAAGACGTACAACACTTAAAAGTCAACTCACTAATTAACATAATTACTTTCAATCACTATTCGATACACAAGTAATCTAACAAACATCAAATCAACATGGATTCAGTTATTCCACTTGGACAAAAGAATAGTCTTGCTGAGTATATGATACTCTTCGGTGCTGACAATCGTCCACCTATGTTAGACAAGGACTTGTATGATTCTTGGAAAAGTCGAATGGAACTTTACATGCAAAATAGAGAGCACGGAAGAATGATACTCGAGTCAGTTGAAAATGGTCTACTCATTTGGCCTACTGTTAAAGAGAATGGAGTGACCAGAACTAAAAAATATGCTGAATTGTCTGCTGCTGAGAAAATTCAAGCTGATTGTGATATGAAAGCTACCAATATCATTCTTCAAGATCTACCAACTGATATCTATTCACTTGTGAATCATCATAGAGTTGCTAAAGATTTATGGGAGAGATTTTAATTACTGATGCAAGGTACCTCTTTGACTAAGCACAAGAGAGAAAGTAAGTTATATGATGCATTTGATAAGTTCACTCACATTAAGGGGGAAACACTTCACAAGTATTACTTGAGATTCACTCAGCTGATTAATGATATGAATATCTACAACATGAAAATCGAGCAATTTCAAGTTAATACAAAGTTCTTAAACAGTCTTCCACCAGAATGGAGCAAATTTGTGACTGATGTCAAGCTCGTGAAGGATTTGCATACTACCAACTTTGATCAGCTTCATGCATATCTTGAATAACACGAACTCCATGCAAATGAAGTCCGTCTTCTGCGTGAACGCAATCAAGATCCACTAGCATTTGTAGCAAATCAGCAGATGACACCACCTCACTTCAACACTTATCAGTCTTCATACAACAATCCTCAGCTTCAACAACAGTTTTCACCATCTCAGTTTGGATCAATTCATCCCAATCAACATTACTCATCTACTTATCCATCACAACCTCAATTCAATCATTCATCCATTCCATCATCATATCCATATCAGTCTCAAATGAATCATCAAACCTCATCTGTTCCACAAATTGCTTATCAATCACCTTAAGTTACTACACAACCAATGACTGAGTCACCTCTTATAGAATCAGGTTTTGCTGTTCCTGTATTCTCTCCAAGATATGATCCAATTGCTTGTCTCTACAAAGCAATGGCTTTTCTTATAGATGTAGCTTCTTCAAGGTTCCCCTCAACCAATAATCAACTTAGGACTTCCTCGAATCTAAGAAACCAATCCACTATTCAAGATGGCAGGGTTACAGTGTAACAAGTACAGGGGAGACAAGGACAAAGTTATTCTGGTACTGGGTATAAGAGTAATGCTACTAGCTTTGGGGGAAACAAAGCAAGCGGACAGGCAAGGGTTGTTAAATGCTACATCTGCCAAGGTGAAGGACATATGGCTAGGCAATGCACCCAACCTAAGCGGCCAAGGAATGTAACATGGTATAAAGAAAAAATAATGTTAGCTGAAGCTCAAGAAGCTGGACAAATTTTAGATGAAGAGCAACTCGCATTTCTTGCAGATCCAGGGGTTCCAGATGGTCAAGCTGTTCAGACAATCATTCTAAACAATGCTTCTTTTCAGACTGAGGATCTTGATACTTATGATTCTGACTGTGATGATATCTCGAATGCACAAGCGGTTCTCATGGTCAACATTTCCAACTATGGTTCTGACGTTATCTCAGAGGTACCTCATTCTAAAACCTATCTTAATGATATGAAAAATCAAAGTGTGCATGCAATGCAGGATTTTGAACAAACGCCAGCTGTGGATTTTTTTAGATAATGAGATACATAGTGATAGCAATATCATTCTGTACTGTCAATATTTGGAAGAAACACAACAGGAAAATGTTCAAGATACTCATTTGCAGACACAACAAGATTCAATGATTTTATCTGTGATAGAACAAATGTCGGAACAAATGATTAATCATGTAAATAATTGGGAAAAGGCTAATAAGGAACATAATCATGAATCAGTAACCGCTGAGCTAGAGAGATATAAAGAACGGGTCAAAACTTTTGAACAACGTCTTAATATTGATTTAAGCAGTCGGGAAAAAATGATTGATTCTCAAATGGATGATATGATTAGGGAGAAGCTTGCACTGAAAGAACAAGTTGACTCACTTGAGAAAAATCTTTCAAAACAAATCAAAGAAAAGGAATGTTTATTGCAAACATTCACAGTTTTCAAAAATGAATCCAAAGAAAAGGAAGATAAATATATGGAAAACGAAATTGATTTGGAAAAGAAGATAAAGGAACTTGATAATATTCTTTTTAAAGTGGATCAATCTGCTCAAACAGTGCACATGTTAACTAAGCCACAAGCCTTCTATGATAATATACATAAACAAGCTCTAGGTTATCAAAATCCGTTTCACCTTAAGAATGCTCAGCGGATTAAACCAACCTTGTATGATGGTATTGTTATGTCTGATAAACATGTTGCTATGCCTGTGATTGATGATGAGGAAACATTGATTTTGGAAGAAAATAGTCGATCAAAAATGTCTGAAAAAGCAAAGGATCCAGAGATTATTAATAAAAACATTTCTCATAAACCTATTGATTATGAAAAATTAAATAGACTTTATGAAGATTTTAGGAAACGTTTTACTCCACAACAAGAAATGGATGGTGAACAAGCGTTTTGGTTGCGTATATCCAATCTCACCAGTAAACCTTCTGATGCATCCCTTGTCAAAATAGAAGTACCTAAGAAACTTCCTAAGGTTAGCTTGGTGAATGAAAGCCTTAAAAAGCTTAAATTTCACCTTGCCAGATTTGACAATGTGGTGAAGATAAGGACTACACCTGATGCTCATACAGAAGGTAAACGGGGGTTTAAACATACAAAAGTTGTTTTTAACAATGAAATCATTCCATTTCTAAAATCTTTAAAAGACATCTTCAATGTGTCTGATAAAGATCTTCTACATGAAATAATGGAAGTACAGACAATTTTTAACCAAATGGATGCTGCTGTTCAACAGTTTTCAGTCGACAAACAATGTTTGAAAATTGCTATGAAAGAATTACCTTTGGAAAATGATCGACTCTTGCAACAAATCATGTCTCAAGAAGTTCTTTTAACTGTGATGAATTCTATGTCTATGATTGGTGAATCTGTGAATATGGATGGAAAGAGAAAAGAAACTTGTAATCTTGAGGCCGAGCTTTTGAAATCAAAAAATGCTTTTAATGATCTTTTGAAACGTCACTCACAACTTGAAAAACATTGTACTTCTCTTGAATGCTCAATACAACTCAATCAAGAAATTTTTCAAAAACGTGAATCTTGTGATAATCAAAATGCTCTTGCAATTCCAGAATTTTTTGAAAATAATGATTTGAAAGCTCAACTTCAAGACAAAGACAATACCATTTATAAATTGAAGGATATTATAAAATCAATGAGAGAAAAGTTTAAGGAAGAGAATGTCAAGTATGATTATTATGAAATAGATACCAAAAATATAGAACTGGAGAATAGTGTGGCAAAATTGATTTTGGAAAACAAGCGTCTTTGTAATGAAATTAATCATGTTAAACAGGTTTTTAAAGAGCAGTTTGACTCAATTAAAAAGACACGTGTTCATTCTAAGGAACAGCATGACTCTTTAATTGATAAACTGAACTTAAAATCTGTAGAGAATGAGGATTTAAAAGCTCAAATTCAAGATAAGGTCTTTGTGATAACGTCATTGAAAAATGATTTACAACAAATAAAAGGAAAAGGGATTGTTGATATTGCTGCACAAATACCATCTGCCAACACTATTGTTCCAGGAATGTTCAAGCTAGATTTAGAACCTTTGGCTCCTAGGTTATTGCAAAATAGGGAAGATCATATAGATTACCTTAAGTACACTCAAGAACAAGCTGATATTCTTTGGGGAATAGTCAAACAAGCTAAAGTTGCACAACCTTTAGATAAAGAGTTAGACTTTGCCTGTAAGTATGCCCAACAAATTCAGGAGTTACTTGTATATGTTCGAGATACATGCCCTAATGTGATTAATCTTAGTGCCAAAAAGGTTGTTGCCACACCCAAAAACAAGGACAAGAAAGTTAGGTTTGCAGAACCTATCACATCCTCAAGCAACAGTAAACAGGTAGAGTCATCAAAAACATTAGATTCTAACACACATGTGTTGTCTTCTACAGGATTGAAGTGTTCTACTAGTAAATGCGGATCAAAGCCTTCTGGCAATAAAAGGAATGATATGATCTCATAAACACCAAGTAGGAACATGAAGAATAAAGTAGAAGCCCAACCTAGGAAAGTTAATAAAGAGAATCGTGTTGTGGAACCTATTTGCAATGATAATGTTAAGCATTCAAAGTTAAATGTGAATTCTGATCTTAATTGTGCCACTTGTAAGAAATCTTTGTTTGATGATGTTCATGATAAGTGTCTTCTTGATTTTGTGAAAACTGTGAACAGCCATGCTAAATCTGCTAAGAAACATAAAAAACAAAATATTTGGAAACCTACGGGTCATGTATTCAGTAAAGTAGGATTTAAGTGGAAACCAACAGGCAGAACTTTCACTATAGTTGGTAATTTACGCCCTTTAACTAGGATCACTTCAGCTAACGTAGTGCCTCCTAAGAAAACCACTTCCCACTCAGTTGAAACACAAAAACCAGAGCTTAAAGTCTATAGCAGGAAACCTAAATATGTTAAAAAAAGTAGGTTCGAGTAAAAATGCTAAGATTGTAGAATTTAAGAATGCTAACCACTCAGAACCCAATCATACTTGGGGATCCAATGCTATAGATATTCCATCGTCTTCTTCTCTTGTCATGACAGGTTGTCCAGATTGTTCTTTGGTATCTGGACTCTGGATGTTCAAAATACATGACAGGGAATCGCTCTTAGCTCATGAACTTTGTTAGTAAATTTTTGGGTACAATTAGATTCGAGAATGACCATATTGCAAGAATTATCGGCTATGGTGACTATCAGCTGGGAAATGTTACTATTTCAAGGGTATACTACGTCGAGGGGCTTGGACATAACTTGTTTTCTGTTGGTCAATTTTGCGACGGGGATCTTGAAGTATCATTTTGCAAAAAGACTTGCTTTATTCGTAATTTAGAAGGTGTTGATCTACTTTCTAAATCATGAGATACAAATTGGTACACAATTTCTCTTGATGACATGCTTAAAACATCTCCTATTTGTCTTCTATCCAAAGTGTCAAAGACTAAGAGCTGGTTATGGCACCGTTGGTTATCACATCTCAACTTCGGTACTCTTAACAAGCTAGCTAAAGATGCTCTTGCACGAGGCATTCTAAGGCTTAAATTTCAGAAAGATCATCTTTGTTCTGCATGTGCATTAGGAAAAAGCAAGAAATCCTCTCATCAACCCAAAGCTAAAGACACTAACCAAGAGAAACTATATATTTTGCATATGGGTTTGTGTGGCCCAATGAGTGTGGTGAGTATTAACGGGAAAAGGTATATCTTAGTAATTGTCGATGATTACTCAAGATTTACTTGGGTCGGATTTTTGAGAACAAAAGATAAAGCTCCTGAGGCCATCATTAAATGCATCAAAAATATTCAAGTTCGTTTGAATGCCACTGTCCGTAATGTTCGAAGAGATAATGGAACCGAATTTGTCAATCAGATACTTCGTGAATTTTATGAAAATGTTGGTATCTCGCATCAAACTTCTATAGCCCGCACTTCTCAGCAGAACGGCATTGTCGAAAGGCAAAACCGAAGTCTTATAGAAGATGCTCGTACAATGTTAATATTTTCTAAAGCTCCATTATTTTTATGGGCCAAAGCAATCAACACAGCCTGTTACACCCAAAACCGTTCTTTAATCTGCCTCCGATACAACAAAACTCCATATGAGCTTATGCAAGATAAGAAACTGGATTTATCATTCTTTTATGTCCTTAGTGAACTCTGTTATACTACCAATGACAATGATGACCTCGGTAAACTACATGCAAAAACTTACATTGGTATTTTCGTTGGTTACACGCCCGCAAAGAAAGCGTTCAGAATCTACAACAAAAGAACCCGGAAAATTATAGAAACAATTCATGTGACATTCGATGAGCTGACAGCTATGGCTTCTGAACAATTCAGTTCAGGACCCGAGCTTTATTCTATGACTCCTGCAACATCCAGTTTAGGACTCGTTCCTAACACTGTTTCTCAACAACCTTGTATTCCACCAAAAAGAGATGATTGGGATCACTTGTTTCAACCTATGTTCGATGAATACTTCACTCCTCCATCAATTGCTTTTTCTCTAGTTCAAGAAGTTGCTGCTTCGAGAGCTGCAGTTTTAACCGATTCTCCCGTGTCAACTTCTATTGATTAGGATGCTCCATCAATAAGTATTCCATCAATACAAGAACAAGAACATTCTCTAAACATTTCTCAAGGTTCTGAAGAATCACCAAAAACACCAAATTTTCATGATGATCCACTTCATAAATCTCTTCATGAAGACTCGGCTTCTCAAGGATCATCATCGAATATGAGATAAACCCACACTCTATTTGAATACCTTGGTAAATGGACTAAGGATCATCCTATAGCAAATGTGATCGGCGATCCTTCTCACTCTGTCTATACGAGAAATCAACTCCAAACTAACGCTATGTGGTGTTATTTTGATGCCTTCCTGACTTTGGTAGAACCAAAGAACTTCAAACAAGTAATGACCGAACTGTCATGGATTGATGCAATGCAAGAAGAAATTCATGAATTTCAAAGACCAAAAGTTTGGGAATTGGTGCCGTGTCTAGATAAAGTGATTTTGATCAAACTAAAGTGGATTTATAAGGTCAAGACGGATGAATTTGGTATGGTACTAAAGAATAAGGCTAGACTAGTTGCTCAAGGATCCAGACAAGAAGAGGGAATAGATTTCGAGGAATCATTTGCACCGGTTGCTAGAATAGAGGCCATCCGTATCTTTGTAGTAAACGCAGCTAATAAGAATATGATGATCTACCAAATGGACATCAAAACGGCATTCTTAAATGGAGAGCTCAAAGAATAGGTCTACGTTTCTCAACCAGAAGGATTTGTTGATCAGGACAACCCATCGCATGTGTACAAGCTGAAAAAGACCCTTTACGGTCTCAAACAAGCACCACGTACATGGTACGACATGCTATCAAGATTCCTAATCTCATAACATTTCTCCAAAGGTGCTATTAATCCAAAACTCTTCACACAGCAAGCTGGGAACGACTTATTACTGGTACAAATTTATGTTAACGATATAATATTTGCATCCACTAGTACTGCCATGTGTAATGAGTTTGCTAATCATATGACCACTAAGTTCAAGATGTCAATGATGGGGCAGATGTCATTCTTTTTAGGATTACAAATTTCACAAAGTCCTAGAGGCATCTTTATTAACCAATCTAAATATGCTTTTGAAATTGTTAAGAAATATGGTTTACTATCTACTGATTCTGATGAAGCCCAGGTCCTGAACTGAATTGTTCAAAAGCCATAGCTGACAGCTCATCGAATGTCACATGAATTGTTTCTATAATTTTTCAGGTTCTTTTGTTGTAGATTCTGAACGCTTTCTTTGCGGGCGCGTAACCAACGAAAATACCAATGTCAGCTTTTGCATCTAATTTACCCAGGTCGTCATTGTCATTGGTAGGATAACAAAGTTCACCAAAGACATGAAAGAATGATAAATCCGGTTTCTTATCTTGCATAAGCTCATATGGAGTTTTGTTGTATCGAAGGCGGATTAAAGAGCGGTTTTGGTGTAACAAGCTGTATTGATTGCTTCGGCCCATAAAAATAATGAAGATTTAAAAAATATTAACATTGTATGAGCAGCTTCTACAAGAGTTCGGTTTCGCCTTTCGACAACGCCGTTCTGCTGAGGAGTGCAGGCAACAGATATTTGATGCGAGATGCCAACATTTTCATAAAATTCACGAAGTGTTTGATTGACAAATTTGGTTCCATTATATGTCGAATAATTAACGGACGTGGCCATGTTCAAATGAACTTGAATATTTTTATGCATTTAAGATGGGCCTTAGGAGCTTCATCTTTTGTCTTCAAAAATCTAACCCAAGTAAATCGTGAGTAATCGTCGATAATCACTAAGATATACCTTTTGCTGTTAATACTTGCCACACACATCGGGCCACACAAATCCATATGCAAAAGATATAGTTTTTCCTGGTTAGTGTCTTCAGCTTTGGGTTGATGAGAGGATTTCTTGCTTTTTCCTAATGCACATGCTGAACACAAATGATCTTTCTGAAATTTAAGCCTTGGAATGCCTCGTGCAAGACCGTCTTTAGCTAGCTTGTTAAGAGTACCAAAGTTAAGATGTGATAAACAATGGTGCCATAACCAGCTCTTAGTCTTTGACGCTTTGGATAGAAGACAGATCGAAGATGTTTTAAGCATGTCATCAAGAGAAATTATGTACAAATTTGTGTTACGGGATCCAGAAAGTAGATCAACGCCTTCTAAATTACAAATAAAGCAAGTGTTTTTCCAAAATGCAACTTCAAGATCCAAGTCGCAAAATTGACCAACAGAAAACAAGTTATGTCCAAGCCCCTCGACGTAGTATAATCTTGAGATAGTCACATTTCCCAGCTCATAGTCACCATACCCTATAATTTTTGCAATATGGTCGTTCTCGAATCTAACTATACCTAGAAATTTACTATCAAAGTTCATGAGCTGAAAGCGGTTCCCTGTCATATGTTTTGAACATCCGGAGTCCAGATACCATAGAACAATCTGGACAACCTGTCATGACAAGAAAAGAAGAAGATGAAATATCTGTAGCATTGGATCCTCAAGTATGATTGGGTTCCGAGTGGTTAGCATTTTTAGATTCTACAATCTTAGCCTTTTTACTCAAACCTACATTTTAAACATTTTTGGGTTTCCTGCTGTATACTTTAAGCTCTGGTTTTTGTGTTTCAACTGAGTGGGAAGTGGTTTTCTTAGGAGGCACTACGTTAGCTGAAGTGATCCTAGTTAAAGGGAATGAATTACCAATTATAGTGAAAGTTCTGCCTGTTGGTTTCCACTTAAGTCCTACGTCAGTGAATACATGACCCGTAGGTTTCTAAATATTTTGTTTTTTATGTTTCTTAGCAGATTTAGCACGGCTATTCACATTTTCCACAAAATTAAGAAGACACATATCATGAACATCATCAAACATAGATTTCTTACAAGTAGCACAAATAGGTTCAGAATTAGCATTTAATAGTGAATGCTTAACATCAACATCACGAATAGGTTCAACAACACGATTCTTTTTATTAACTTTCCTAGGTTAGGCTTCTACTTTATTCTTCATATTCCTACTTGGTGTTCACGAGATCCTATCATTCCTTTTATCGCCTGTAGGCTTTGATCCGTAATTACTAGTAGAACACTTTAATCCTGTAGCAGACAACACAGGTGTGTTAGAATCTGATGTTGTAGATGACTCTACCTGTTTAATGTTGCTTGAGGATGTGAGAGGTTCAACAAACCTAACTTTCTTGACCTTATAGTTTTGGGTTTGAACAAGCAACCTTTTTGCACTAGAGATTATACCATTAGGGATGTTTCTCGAACAACATACAAGTAACTCCAGAAATTTTTGGGCATGCTATGCAAAGTCTAACTCTTTATCTAAAGGTTGTTTTGCTTTAGCTTGTTCGACTATTTCCCGAAGAATATCAGCTTGTTTCTGAGTGTACTTAATTGTAATATATGTGAGCTTCCCTATTTTGCAATAACCTAGGAGCCAAAGGTTCTAAGTCTAACTTGAACATTCCTGGAACAATAGTGTTGGCAGATGGTATTTGTGCAGCAATATCAACAATTTCTTTTCTTTTTGCTTTTCATAAATCATTTTTCAATGACGTTATAACAAAAACCTTATCTTGAATTTGAGCTTTTAAATCCTCATTTTTTTGTAGATTTTAAGTTCAGTTTATCAATTAAAGAGTCACTTTGTTCTTTAGTACGAACAAGTGTCTTTTTGATTGAGTCAAACTGCTCTTTATAAACCTGTTTCACATGATTAATTTCATTACTAAGACGCTCGTTTTCCAAAATCAATTTTGCCACACTATTCTCCAGTTCTATATTTTTTGTCTCTATTTCACAATAATCATATTTGACATTCTCTTCTTTGGACTTTTCTCTCATTGATTTTATGATATCCTTCAACTTATAAATGGTATTGTCTTTGTCTTGAAGCTGAGCTTTCAAATCATTATTTTCAAAAAATTCTGGAATTTCGAGGGCATATTGATTATTAAATGATTCATCTTTTTGAAAAATTTCTTGATTAAGTTGTATTGACAATTCAAGATAAATACAATGTTTTTCAAGTTGTGAATAACTTTTTAAAAGATCATTAAACGCATTTTGTAATTTCAAAAGCTCGGCCTCAAGATTACATGATTCTTTTCTCTTTCCGTCCATATTCACAGATTCACCAATCAAAGACATAGAATTCATCACAATTAAAAGAACTTCTTGAGACATGATTTGTTGTAAGAGTCGATTATTTTCCAAAATTAATTCTTTCTTAGCAATTTCTAAACATTGTTTGTCGACTGAAGACTGTTGAACAGCTACGTCCATTTGGTCAAAAACTGTCTTTACTTCCGTTATTTCATTTAGAAGATCTCTATCAAACATATTTAAGATGTCTTTTAAAGATTTTAGAAATGGAATAATTTCATTGTTAAACACAGCTTTAGTATGTTCAAACCCCCATTCACCTTCTGTACGAGCATCAGGTGTAGTCCTTATCTTCACCACATTGTCAAAGCATCGAGAATCGGGCTCGATAGTTAATCTAATATTGTATATGTTTCGGGTTTAATCCCAAGCAAAACCCGAGCCCGGATCCTAGTTAAATATCCCGCGCGTCATTTAACGCGATGGGGTATATAAACTCTTTTCTATTTAGAAAAGAGTAAGTTGTTCATTTTCTAAATAATATCATTTTCCATATTCTCTCATCTCTCTCTCTCTCTCTCTCTCTTCTTTCTCTCTCTAGAACAACTCACCTCTCTTTCTCATTTCTAGTTCTTGATCCGTGATTGATTCGTGTTATGAAGTGTTAAACGGGATCCTACAATTGGTACCAGAGCCTAAGTGGATACGTGATTCGTATGTGGTGAAATAAGCAAAAATCGTGGCTTATTTTTCAAGAACAAGCACACGGCTTGAATTGATTTTGGTCTTGTGGTTTGTTAATCCATTTCTTTTCTTGTTATAATTATCAAACAGGTCATAAGGCTACCATTTGTTGCTTTATACAAGCTTCAAGTTCGAATATTAAGCTTAAAAGGTACGACTATTATTCAAGTTCTAAGTGGCGAGTTGTTGTATTTTGGAAGAATCACAAAAAGAAAACCGTGTTCTTTGTGATTATTCATCTCTAACCCACTTAGATTTTAAGCCTTTAAAGCTTAAATTGATGATTTTGCAGCTTATTCAATTCGGCTTAATTGTGTTCTAAGTGGCGAATTGGTTTTGTATTCGAAGAATCACAAGCTAAAACGAGTAACTTGTGATTCATGATCTATTGACCACAGGTTTACAAGTATCATAGCTTATTAAATCAGATTTGAAGTTTTTTAAAATTCGGCTTGTTCATGATTCATGGTGGCGGTTTGTTTTTTAAAATCATTTCTTTTTAAAAGGTTTGAATAAACAACTAAAAGTTGTTTATATGATTGCTGAAATGGTGCGTAATAATGGAAAGCAACATAATATTTTAAAACAAATGGACTTAGTGCATGATAAAGGTGTAAAGTATTTGTTTTAAATTAAAAGAAATGGTGGCGGTTTGATACTAAAAGGTAAACGGCGAGTTGGCATAAATATTAAGTGGCGAGTTGGTGTTTAGGTGGCGAGTTGCTTTTATTATTGGCGGCGAGTTAGTACAGGTTGGCAAGGCGAGTTGATTAAAATATGTGCCAAAACGAAACGTTACTCTGCCTAAATTAAAACTCCACGGCGAGTTGGTTAAATAAAAATCAGGAGGCGAGTTACTGATTCACGGTGAGTTACCATAAACTGCAGCGGTTTGATTATTTTATATAGGCGGTGAGTTGTGCTTTCTCACGGCGGTTTGATCTAACATATAGGTGGCGGTTTGGTTTATTTAAGGCGGCGGTTTGGCTAAATTCTAAGTGGCGATTTGCTTAATATTTTTAGTAAAATTCTTATATGTCATCTTTGGACTTTGGACTCTAAACGACACAATCAAGGACTTAAACGACTAATCAAACATCAAACAAACCATAAACATCAAACGATTATTCATTCACGGTTTTCTATTGATTTTGTAAAATCCCGTTAATTCATTTATCGGTTTTAATCATAGACGTGTAAAATCCCGTGAACGTGAATTTCATACACAACCACAACTTCAATCACATCATATCCACTTAAGATCCAACAAAAACATTCACACTTCATAATTCATGTTCAATTTTAGAGGAACCAGAGATACAGAAACTGCAGATGCAAGCAAAGATTTTCAAAGAAAACTCCTTGAACAAATTGAATGAACT
>BQNB010047896.1:0-41174 GCA_026074375.1 Tanacetum coccineum | reverse complement strand
TTACCAATAAGCTAGAAAATAAAAAGAAAACTTAGAGAGAGAAAGTAGAGAGAGAATAAAAAAGGAATATTAGATTAGAGAAAAGAGTAGAGAGTTACAAGAGAAAGAAATGTAACCAACACCCTCTCCATGTGTGGAGAGGGTTTTTCTATTTATACCTATGCCTTGCTATCTTGGCACTTGGGCTTTCTAAATGGGTCACGGACTGGGCTTGGTTTAACTTGGGCTTTGAGCCCGAAACACGGACAATATTAGATTACAATCCAAGCCCGTTGAACCTGACTAGCCTATTACAATACAAGACCTAGTTTGACTTTCTAAGACCGATAACATGTTGGTCAAGAGCACAAGTTGATCAAGGAAGTCAAATCAAGATGATTCAAGTCAAGGAGATAATGCAAGATAACGATCTCAAGAATTCAAAGTCAAAAGATAAAGGTTCAATATCAAGATCACAAAGCATGGATGAACAAAGCCATTACAAACAAGACAAGACCATAACAAGGCAAAGCATAAACGTCAAACGTCATATCTTCAATGTCATCGGTGGTACAGAGGAGTTTGAAGAAAGAGACCTCAACATTGGGGGAGATTGTTAGCCTTAATTATATTAAGTCAAACAAGAATGTTATCGGTCTTAGAAAGTCAAACTAGGTCTTGTATTGTAATAGGCTAGTCGGGTTCAACGGGCTTGGATTGTAATCTAATATTGTCCATGTTTCGGGCTCAAAGCCCAAGTTAAACCAAGCCCGACCCGTTTAGAAAGCCCAAGTGCCAAGATAGCAAGGCATAGGTATAAATAGAACCCTCTCCACACAAGGAGAGGGTGTTGGTTACATTTCTATCTCTTGTAACTCACCACTCTTTTCTCTCTAATCCAATATTCCTCTTTTGTTTCTCTCTCTACTTTCTCTCTCTAAGTTTTCTTCTTATTTTCTAACTTATTGGTAAAGGTTAGTGTTGTGTAATGGATTAAATTAGTGGGATAACAATCATGTCATATGGTGAGGAGTTTTAAAATTGTCTATGAAGCTCAGGAGTCTTACTACCGAGTATAAGACAAGCAACCTCATTATATGCATCATAAACTGCATTCCATTGTGACAACACTTGTGCCTCGGAATCTGCAGCAGGAGCCGCGGGTAAATGCTGTTCAATGACATAAATTTTCTTTTCAACTCTCAAGACTAACTTAAGTTGACGAAACCAGTCATTGAAATTATTTCTAGAAAAATTTTCTCTTTCAAACATCGACCTGAAAGCCGAATGGTTTATGTTTTGAACAGGTTGTGCCTTCTACAAAACATAGTTAAAGTTTAAGAATTAGTATTTTTGATAATACTCCTTGAAGAAAATTAACTACTCATGTTTAATCAAATAAACAATTAATTTTCTAAAGACTAGGATCCTACTTGACGTACCACCACCACATCAGTTGATCTGCTAGTGATGGTGTACTCAAAAGGTAATTGACGATCAATAATTGCCACTGGTGCAATTCCTAGAACCATATGCGACTTACTTTATTACAATAATATTCTAGTAAGCATGTTTTATCCCATCTATGCCTCGATTTAAGGTCTCACCTATAAATTGATTAAGTCGTCCAATCAAAAACCGTGATTGTGTAACACTAACGTCTCATGAAAAAGTGTACAATCACCTTGGGATTACGATCTACGTACGTCTCACGCATAGTAAAAAACATCTACAAGTGTTTTTACGAATTGAATGGCAATAACTTAAATATATACGAAGAAGCATGCATACATCTTCGTATCATAGATTTTAATAAAAACTTTACTCAATTAAGTTATTTATTACGGTATCACATAATGTATAAATAGTGTTACCTCTTTAAAATTTGACGATTCAACGTGTTTCCAAATATAAAGAATTATGTTTAATCGCGGGAAAAGATTTAAAAATGGTGAAAAACGTGTACAAAGAAGCATGCAAAACAACTTTGTAGCGCTAAATTTAAAAAAAAAACTTTAATAATGACACTGTAGTGACATGTCATGGTTCACGGTAACTCCAATTGAACGCACAAAGAAGCGGAGAATCAGGTCAACGCTAAGCGTATCAAAAACCTGAAATCTTTAGGAAAATCCTCATTAAACTTCTCTTATAGTTTGTTCTAGTGGATGAGCCGTACTTCCCATGAGTCCATAGCGTCTAGTTTTAACCATTCAAAATAAAATTTTAAATTGGAAAACACATTATGAACTATAAATAGTCCATAATAAATCTTATTTCATAATAATTAGTCATGTTTATATTTATTTTCGATAAACCCTTTTTATTTTCTCACAAGTCCAATACTTAAAATTAAAAACAATATAAACATAAAACTAACTCACATAACAACTATTTAAATAACAACATTTAACAATTAAGTCATGCAAATATTCATAATGATCATAATTATCTAATAATTAAAACATGTATGTATCCATATAAGGCTCCTTCATCCTATAAACCCCGGCCACATTCATCGATGTAATCGATTGCGTAAGCCTTATACAAATACATACCACATAGCACATAAATTAACTTTTAGGCTCCATTAAAACATTGCCAAGGTCTTCCCTAGCTTTTAAAGTCGTGAATCGAAACCATATATATTTAATGTCTATGTTTTAATTCTTAATCATCATATTTGCATAAATTTGTTTCCGGTTCGATCGAAAGGAGAAGATAATAACAAATTCACCAATGATAGGAGTTTTCAATCCTATTTTCGGATCAAAAATTAATTATAACAGAAAACCGGATCAATTAACAATTTAAACAATCAAGTTTTATTCATAAATTGCATATAACCTAGAATTCGTCTAATTAATTTTATAACCAATAAAGATTGAATCTTGATGCATAAAACGCCCAAAGGGCTTAAAAAGTAATCAAGAACCCTAATTTTTTGTCCAATTTTATTCTTGTAATTACAAGTTCATATACGATGGCTTGTGATGCCACTGTTGTGATTTTAGATCTAATTAACAATTAAACATATCACGAGTATGCAGCGGAAAGATCAAACACGTATAGAACTTATAATTAACAAGGGATTGAAGATATATACCTTTAGGAAGGAACGTTAGACTGCTTATAACAATAAACGTAACACCGTCTTCAATATACGCGTGTGTATAATACCACGCGAAACCACCAAGATCAAAAGTTTGATCTCTCTAAGTATTCACACACAATACATTCTTAGCAAACAAAGTGTATGCTAGTACTAATAGTGTTTAACCAAACGATCTTTTCGTCTTTGAATCAATCAAACACCAACGAACAACTTCTTAGATTAAATCGCAAAACAAAAACCCTAAAGGGTTGTTTGTTTGATTGCACGCCAAGGAGGAGGAAAAACTGAAACCCTTTTGTGGGTTTGGGGCCGATCGAACACCAAAAGAGACAAGGGAGAGGTTTAGGGTTTTTTTGGTTTCAAGTTCATCTTTACAAAATACCCTAAGACCTCCTTTTATAGCCCTTTCAATCTGGTGAGAAAGAAAGCAATCTCCTTCCATATGGAAGGAGATATTCGACCGGTTAGTAAAGAGGGGACAAACCAAATCTTTTCCTTTTCCCGATTTTGCATATATCTTTAACTATTAACGACCTAATATTTATTTCTTGTTAAACTTTTAACGATCGTTTGTTAAAACACTAATTAATATATTACATTAATATATTAAATACATTGTTCTACATATTAACGTGTGTGTCCCCTTAGGCTCGAATAATTTCCTGACAAGTTTAACTAGCAATCCATTTAGTAGCTTATTTTTTTACATGTTCCTTCAAGCTATGTCAGCCCAACAAGACTTATTTTTAATCGTAGCTTATTTTTCTAAAAAAAAGTTCATGCTATGATAAGATCTGATAAGTTTGCGCGCGCCAAACATACCCTGAACCTAGCTACAAATGACAAGGGTATACTTACGCGTATATATTTTTAGTTATCAGGTTCGATAATCTTTGTTTATTATCAGGCCCCACAATCACATGCTAGCCAATCAAACTGTGACACATAGCCTTCTGTCCCCACCTTATCATGTGCCCCTAGGGCACATGTTAGAAAAACCCATATAGCAATATAGTGAAAATAGAGTTACATATAAAAGTTACCACCACATTGGTTATCTTATTACACCTTTTATTCTATACTTATTTTCCAGTGTCTACTTTTGAGTTTTTTTTTGGCAATTTTGACCTTAACTGATATTTTTGTGTTATATAAAATTTCATGCAAAATATATGAATGCTTTAAATTTTAAATGTATTTTATTTGTATAAATTTCATCAAGTATTATATAACACAAACAAAAAGCCAACGTATGTCTAGCAGAGTTGGTCATGGGGCTCTTCCCCATGCGAGAGGTCTCAAGTTTGAGTCTCTCCATGGTGGTTTCCTCCTGTAGACGAATGAAAGTAGGCTCCCACTAACTACACTAAATATATATGTACTAACCCGCCCGTTTAAAAAAACAAAAATATATTTAAGGTAATTGTTGAAAAATAAGACTTCAAAAATCAACACTTCGATAATAATTATAGGACGGAGGGAATATATAACTACAAGTGGTTGTTTGTTACTTTTAATAACCGAAAGCATAACACTTGTTTTTATTTTGAACTTAGCAAAACACTTGCTATGTGATTTTTTAACTGAAAAAGTGATTAACAAGTTAGTAACATCTATACTACTTTATAATGTATTTAAAACTTTTTATAAAAGAAAGTCTTAATTTTTTTAAAATAACACACCTTTTTATAGTATGATTTCAACACTTATAACATTGAATGTATTGTAATCTCAAAACTTATAAAATTGAACACATACAATTAATATAACTAATAAAACACCCTCTACATGAAAATAACAAGTAACAAAACAAAGGATACAAATGATTAAAGTTACTAACTAATTTAAACACTTACAATTAACATTACTAATAAAACATCCCTACACTAAAAATACAACTAATAAAACAAATTGTACAAATGATGAAAGATGCTTACTAATTCAAACACCTACACTTAATGTAACTAATTAAACACCTTTACATGAAAAATTCAAATAATAAAACAAAGGATAAAAGTGATGAAAGCTACTAACCACTGTGATAATCATTTATTTGATATAATACAAACCAATCATATGTTTTAAAACTTTACTATCACTTATTTTAACCAAAATGTAATGACATTTTAACTATCTTAATATCATAAAGGTAATGGCCATGTTTTATACTTTTTATTTTATATGTAATTATCAAAGAGTTTTTAGAAAGTGATTAGAGAGAGAAAGAGAGGGTGAGTGACACTTAAAGAAATTAAGCAATATTAGATTAAGGATAAATGCTTCATCAATCTTTACATTTACCTCTAACCCTCATTATATAGGGAATGGTAAGCTTATGGTAAGGTGAAGGATATACAATACATAATTAAGTAAATCACAAGACCCGATATTACAATGTGAATAACCTAGAGTGACATACACTTTTTATGATCCTAACAATCTCCCCCTTAGGGGATGTCACTCAGGCCTAACTAGCAAACGATAACCAGTCTTGTCTCTTCTACCACCAACAAACAACTTGAGCCTTCTACACCTTCTTCGTTCCTAGTGTGTCTTCTCAATCTTGTCCACGAACTTCTTTGTCTTCTTTTCATCTTCTTTAGTCCACTTGTACTTTTCCATTCCTTCATTGTCGTAGCCCAACCCGCTGTTCATCAAGATGATTTAAAGCTTGCTGAGGACTTTGTTGAGCGTACCATTGATGAGGTGTTAATTTATACACTATTTCAAGGTCATTTAACCCCCTAAATCATGCAAATATGCTCAGATTATGTGCTTAATCGTTTGTTTTTAGGTTTTTAGCACTTGGATGGCATTTGAAAGAAATACACGTGACGTGGGCTCATTTGGAGAAGAAATGGACAAGACTACGACTCTCCACTAAATCCTTTAAAGAAATCATGCATACAGAGCGTGGAGACGGCGTCGCGAGTTCCAAGCGACGACGTCACAATTTATAAAGCGACGACGTCAGAGATTTAACGACGGCGTCAGAACGAAGTCGACCTAAAGAAACCCTAGAAGATTCAGCGTCACAAGATAAAGAAGACTATTCTACTTGCATGTGAAGTGTCAAATATTGTTTTGATCATAACTCCTTCATACGAACTCGGATTCTAACGATTCAACAGCCCACACGATCACAGCGAGAAAATGAACAACCTAGCAAAAGATGACGATGCAACGACGTTAGAATTTTTGGTGACGGCATCAAGATTTCCGACCTAGGGTTTTCCTATAAATATAGCCTTATAACTTCATTTTTATCAAGCCCCTAACCCTAAGTCCGATTCTAGGGTTTGGGTAGGTGTTTTTCCAGCAAATTAGAAGACCTAATTCAATCCATAAACATCTTGTAATGGTTTGATTATCACTTTTATCTTAATTCATGTCTTCAATTCCTTTTGTTGATTATAATTTCTAGTCTCCTTTAAGTATGCTTGGTTAATTCATCTAGTGTTTTCTTGGATGTTATAATCCCTGATATTGATTGTGTATTTATGTTAGTTGATGATTATTGATGTTTATTATGCATGTTTGATCAAATATCTATACGCTTTCATACTATAATCGATTGATTGATTTGTAATAAACTAGTTTGCATGATTAGGCAACCTTAACGTGTGATCGGTTTATTATTGGTCATTTAGCAACTTAAAGGCCTCTCAGAGACACGACTTAGCAACTAAATCATAGATAAATTAATTGGTGATTTGTATGCGAGTGTGTGTTAGTTAGTCAAAAGAGCAACCTCTAGGCTAATTAGTGATACTTGGTAACCTAAGGTCACATAGGTCAAATTATGCATGATAGTGGAAATCTTAATGCTTTATGCTTGTGTTCGTGTCCGATTGAGCAACCTCATAGACATTGGCTATAGGTGTAAAAGGGCGAGGGGATGTGAACGCTTAACCGATCCATATTAGTCATAAATCCCCATAAATAATTTACCTAACTAGTTAAGCACAATGCATATTCATGATTAGGGAGAATTTTATCTAAGTAAATACGCTTCTTTATATCATTGTTCCTAGCTTAGTTTAGTTATAATTAGGAGTAGTTATTAGCTTAGTCAAAACCTCTCTCAAACATATTGATTTTACTTGCTTTCAATTAAACCAATAAATGACCAAAAAGAATTATCCCTCAACCTTTAGATTTAGGCGACATACACTTCGAACCTGCCTCACTATTCTTATAGAGAATGATCAATCCCTTAGACTTACCTATACTACACTACAACAGTTAGGTTCACTGCCTAGGAGGATTGTAAAACTTTTGTGGTTTCATAAAAATCCACATCAACCATCACTGAATTTATGAAGTTCATTATCTCTCACCAGTCTTTTTCTATTGTTGAACCCTTCATACACAACACCTAAAGGATGATTTATGATAGTGTAGGGCGTAAACTGGTGGAGACAACCTTCCATGAGTTGTGGCTTTGTCAACTTAAGTTTGGTCTGATA
Source organism: Tanacetum coccineum (assembly GCA_026074375.1). NCBI lineage: Eukaryota > Viridiplantae > Streptophyta > Magnoliopsida > Asterales > Asteraceae > Tanacetum > Tanacetum coccineum. The sequence goes on along the minus strand of BQNB010047896.1, from coordinate 33,611 downwards.
TCTCTCGACTCCTATCTGAACATCTTCAACCCTCTTCTTGATCACAATCCTACGGACATACATCTTAAGAGTATTGATGATGACATCAAATAACGTCTATTTTATAGCATCATTTATCCCATGTTATTAACCCATTTTGTATAGTTATTGCAAAAAAATTGTTACTCAATCATTTATTTTTAAGAATTGAAGTAATTATAGAGTTATTGGCGAAAGTTAGCAAAAGGCGCGCATTCTGGAGCTTAAATGAAGATATTTGGAAGATTACTATTCTAAAGACCAATACGCCGTATCCATCAAAGAAGATACGACATATCCGTGCCTGCACTCACCAAAGACCATAGAAGGATAAAAATCAATACGCCGTATCCAGAGAGACTCAATACGCCGTATTCAAGATATAGTATTTAAATATTCTGGAAGATATCAAGCGTGGTCCCTACTCTAAGAAATCCCCAATACGCCGTATCCAAGTTGGATACGCCGTATCCAACCGACTTCCAGACCTTATAAATAGAAAACTCAAAAACGAGTTTTCAGTGTGCTAAATCATATTCTCGATACCTAAACCATAAAAGTTGATTTTCAGAGGAGAAAAAGAGCAGAAGAGGTCGAGCAACGTTATCAATTCCATAGGAGACAACGTGTAATTCCATATACTTTAGTAATCGTTCAGTTTTTGGTATCATTCGTTAACTCGATTAGTTTACCTTGGCTAAATAATTGCTCTTGTATTTATTATGACGTTTGAAGGCTAATACCTTCGGGTATTAGCCATTATTATGAAGATCTGAATGTTTGGTATTTGTCTTTCTTGATTTATTGTTGTATGCTTGTTTATGTTTATCAATTTATACTTGTTTACGCGCTTTTGTATGCGACCTATCATTCAACTAGATCTAGTGATACGGACCAAGTAGATCTAGAGTCTGGGATAGCTCTTCATATAGTAATTTATACATCTAGAATAATAGTTACACAAATATTGTCCTTCTAAGTCTGTGTCTAGGATACACTTTGGGCTTAACTAGTTAATTGGATATTGCTAATGGTTTATTGATCGTGTTGACTAAGAGTGACCTAGATAAATCAACAAGTAACGTTCTGATTCTATTGGATAGTTGGACAAGTGGACTACTAGTGTATAAATTTCCATTAAGCGGTAAGTGGGTAAAGTCTCTATAAGCTAGGGTTTAACAAGATCACCATTGCTTTAATCCCTAAGATAGATTATAATCAGCAAATAAGGATGCTTTATGCGGATGCTTTAATTGTGACAGAATTAATGTATCTAGGTCTTAGGATGATGTAACGCCTAAGTCTTAAGAATGATATGCCACCTCGAGAGAAGAAATCATTGCACTTAATAAACAAACCAACTTTCTAATCAGATTAATAATGGTTAATACAGTTTTCTTATATAAGGTTCGACCGCTCTTTTATCTTTTCTTAATTGGCTTGCGTGGGTAAAAGTGCCTTGTATTGATTGTAGTCACCAACCAAACCGTGCCAGTATCTTAGGCTGAATACCCCCTTTTCCCGTTAGAATTAGGATTTAGACTGACATAGGTTTAGAATAGAATAGAATTAACATAGATTAGATAACCAAGATATTAATTAAATTTATAGATTTAACCTCGCTTCAAGTGTTCGACACCCTACTTACCACGAAACTACTACCGATCGGGTACACTGCCCGTTAAAGTGTTGTTTTTGGTTTAGTCGGCAAAATATAAATTTAAAACTTGAATCAATAAAATATACACCACACAACGACAAATCAAGTTTTTGGCGCCGTTGCCGGAGAGTAAAAATTAATCTTGATTTTTATTTGATATTTTGGTTTTTAACATTAGATTATATCTAACCATTAGGATTAGTGTAATTTAGATTAGTGTAATTTAGATTAGTGTAGATTCTTGTATATTCTGTAAATCTTGTATATTTGTGTTTAATTGTTTGCGTATTTAATTGTTTTTCTTAAATACACTGTTCTGGTCGACAATTGAATACGGCGTATCCACTTCCATCGGATACGGCGTATCCAATTATCTGTCCAATACAACGTATTCATCCCAACTGATTAATACGGCGTATCCACCTCCACTGGATACGGCGTATCGATCGTCTGAAATAGAAACTGAAATCTTAGTTTTCCTATTTGATTTTCGTGCCAAATTTTTTTACCTTTCTTCAGAACAAATCCTACTGATTGTTTATCCCTTATTTCAGGTAGTGCATGACAAGTAGTTCTACGAATGAACTATTCACACCTTACAAAGAACCTGAACGAGAATTTCGATCATCAAGGAGACACTTCAAGACTCTAAGTCTAGACGAATTAAGATCGCCTGATTTTAATCTACTTTCTGACCAAGAATACTCGGAGGATGAAGAAGCGGAAGCAATGGCAGAAACAATGGAGCAATACATGAACAAGACCCGAACAGACTATGGATCAGGATTCGCTAGGCCAAAAATTAATAACAAAGATCAATTTGAACTAAAAGGACAATTTCTTAAGGAGCTTCGAGAAAACACATTTAGCGGTTCAAATATTGAGGATGCAAATGAACACATTGAGAAAGTTCTTGAAATAGTTGACTTATTCCATGTTCCTAACATCACTGTGGATCAACTAATGCTCTGAGTCTTCCCTATATCCTTAACTGGAGTTGCAAGTTGTTGGCTAAGAAACGAACCATCTGGTTTAATCAAAACTTAGGAAGATCTTAAGACTAAGTTTTTGAACAAATATTTCCCACCTGGTCGAACTGTGAAAAAAATGGAGGAAATCAACAACTTTTAGCAAGAGCCAGATGAAACCATTTATCAAGCATAGGAGAGCTTTAAAGAACTCTTGATGAAGTGTCCTCAACATTATTTGACTGAGATGCAGGAGGTAATTTTGTTCTACAATGGGTTGGATGTTCCAACACGACATATTCTTGAATCAAGAGGTGTCGTTCTAACTAAGACTGCTGCAGATGCCAAAATGGCCATCCAAGAAATGGCTGAATACTCTCAAAAATGGTACAATGGAACATCTAGAGGAAGAAGTACTGAGACTTCTAACGGACTGCCTGCTATACAAGCACAACTAAACAGTCTAGGAAGGGAGATCAAAAAGGTGAATGAAAAAGTTTATGCAACATAAGTAGGATGTGAACAATGCAAAGGACCCCATTACATCAAAGATTGCCTACTAAAAGAAGAAGGGAAAACTCTAGAAGAAGCTTACTACACGCAATTTGGTGGACCTTTTCAAGGAGGGGGATATAGAGCAACAACTTCTAGGTACTATCAAAGGAACAACGAAAATCCTTCGTACCAAGAACGAAGGCAATCTATGGAAGATACCTTGAGCAAATTCATGAGTAAATCAGCAAAGAGACACGAAGAAAATTCCAATTTGATCAACAAAATCTGAGCTATGACAGATGCTGCCATAAAGAACCAAGGAGCATTAATCAAAACTTTAGAAATACAAATCGGGCAAATGAGCAAGGTATTACAGGAAAGAGGATTTAGAAGCCTACCAAGCTCAACTGAAACAAACTCGAGAGACCAAGTCAAGTCAATTTCAACCACTATTGAAGCTGAGTCATACTCGATACGCCGTATTGGATCATCTTAATACGCCGTATTTACTGGACAATACAAATCAAGACAAATGACGGTTCCTTTTCCAAGTCGTTTAGATAATCATTACTGTAAAGATAAAGAGGGGAACTATGGACCAAAATTCACGAAAGCTTATGGAGCTTCACATATCAATAACACCATACCCCGAAAGGAGAAAAACCCAGGGAGTTTCACTCTACCTTCTTTATTAATAATGCTTGCTTTGACAATGCCCTTGTTGACTTAGGAGCTAGCGTTAGTGTTATGCCTCTCTTGACCTACCTTAACTTAGGATTAGGCGAATTAGCTCACACTAAGTTGACAGTGAAATTGGCAGATAAGACAATGAAATATCCAAAAGGAATTGCTGAAAACGTACTAGTAGGAATTGGTAAATTTACTTTTCCAATAGACTTTATAATTCTTGATATGCCCGAGGATATCAAAGTACCCTTGATCCTCGAAAGACAATTCTTGTCTACCGCCCGTGCTAAGATTGATGTTTACAAAAGAAAGATACTGATAAGGGTTGGGGAAGAAAAGATTATATACCAAGTGTTTAAACCTGCTAGTAGTATAAATAAGAGGGTCTACATGATAAGTTTGAGAGAAAGAATAGAACTTGATTTAGAAGCTAGGCTTATGGGAGAGACTTTGGTGTTGAATAGATCATTAGACCCTTTCTTGGAAGATTACATTGAATTAAATGATCTAAATGAACCATTTGAGCTTAGAAGAAATCAAGGTGATGATTTAATGCCCACCATTAAGAAAGGTGAGGTAATAGATGAATTTAGAACTATGAATGAAGATCTTGATACTGGAATTAATGATTACCCTAGTTATTGCGACGATGATAAGAAAATCCATAAAGATTATGCTCACAATTTAAAGTTTTCATGCATGATAGGATTTAAATTTACTCACGCTAACTTTTTCCCATTATTGTATGTCAATGTGATGTCTAAAAAGTTTCATAATTTAATAATGAAAGATAAGATGGTGTACAAAGGGAATAATGTTGTAGGAGCCTTAATGAATGTGCCTATTTTTGTTGGAACCTTTTCTATTATGACTGACTTTGCAGTTTTAGAAGATATGGATGCTTATCGTGATGAAGGAATGGGCGATGTTATTTTTGGGGAACCATTCTTAAAAGAAGTTGGAATTAAAACAAAACAATTCGAAGGAAGGATTACCATTTACAATGATGATGATAATGTAACTTACCAAATGGTGCGATCACATCCGAGGTTTAAAAACCACACTAATAAGCAATGCAACAAAATCCCACCATTACTAAAGGTAAGTGAAGTGGATAAGAAGAATGGAATCTTGCATGCATACCAAAAGCTTAAGGGGTTCTACAAAGGAGTTTTGAATCTAGGACCCAATTACATTCAAGATGGGAAGATGGAAGAATGGCTCACACGCGGGCACATTAGCGTGCATGAGATGAAGTGAGAAGGAAGCTGAAGAAAAGTCTAACTTAAAGACTTCACTGTAAACAAAAGTGCTTCCCGGGAGACAACCCGGATTGTTATTTAATTTTGTTATCGAGTCTGTCTTCCCAGACACCAATACGGCGTATCCGCTCTACACCATACAACGTATTGATTGTCTGGACGTTATCAGTCTTTATTTTTATTGCACTTTTTATTGTCAGATTTTAAATACGGCGTATTCACTAAACTGATACGCCGTATCCACCAGACTGACCCATAATTAGTTTGTTTAGTTTAGTTTAAATTAACCGTAGGTACCAAGATAGGAATGCACTTGTTCTTCCTATATTTTATACAGGACCTCGTGAAAGAAATATCGACGAAGTTGGTGGAATGCATATTTTCTGGAATTCTATGTGTGTGCTGTTCGTGCTAGGATTCAGACGCTTTTTCAGCACATAATCTTGCTCGTAAACGCAACTTGGAGAATCTACTGAGCAAATATCAGGGGAGTTTCTCATTCTAATTCTTTTTAAATTCCCGTATTTAATGTTTTATATATACAACGAGGACGTTGTATAATTCAAGTGGGGGGATAGAATTAGAATGTTTACTTGTCCTAATTTTCACACTAAAATGCTTAAATTATGCTCAAATTTAAAAAAATTTCAAGCATACTTTTATGAAATTACATGTTACATAACCCGCACACAATAACCCTTGTTAGATATTATGAGGATTTAGCCTTTCTGTTTCCAAATGTTTTCCTAAATTCCACAAAATATGAGTGAGTCGGTGATGTTGTAAACTTTAGAACTTGGCTTGGTATATCACTCGAGACCACAATAATGAGTATTATGGATTTAATTTGAGTAACTTGTTTAAATTGGTAAATCTTAGGATTACAACCAAATCTCCTTTACATGTTGCTTATTAACTAACTACACCGGTTAGTTAAGCTCCTGTTTAAACCCTTTTCCACTCTCATCTTTAGAGTGACGATCCACTAGAAAAACCCGTAGAGCCAATCCTTTAGGAATTTACACCAACTATTTGGTTCGTTACACCCTTACACCTTAACCTACCCTGTTAGATTAAGTTTAATTTACAGTTGCTAGTTGCTTAAAGTGTAAAGTTTGTATTTCTTGAGTCTTGTGTAATTTTCTATCTTTGGTGCGGTTGAAAATTTGCACATTGCAAATAGAAATGTATATTAGTAGTCAAAACTCATGTGATTTTACTGCTGTTACAATTATTGGTGAATCTGAAGAATGAAGGAACTATCGAAGAAATTATCCGGAATTATTATGATCGTAAAAATGGTGAAACTACGCCGAGATTTAAAGAATAGTTTGAAAAAAAGAAGAGAGAAAGAAAGTTTGAAGATAATTGTTTCGCAACTACCGAAGTAATTACATGAAGGATCAATTATTCGTTGATACATCAAAAAAATCAACGATGTAGAGTATTGTACAAAGTGGAAGATATCGCCACTTACCTTGTAGAGTATGTAAAGTTTTGGGATGATTTGGAAGTTGACCGTTACGGGAACGGTAACTTAGGTTGTTGTTTTTGATCGATGATCAAGACGTTATAAATAGTTGTGTCTTTATCATGGTAACGGTCGAGAAAAAAGTGTCTAGCAACTTGTATCTTAAGTCTTAATCTATTTGTTTCTTGATTTTTATTTAACAAAAATTTATTTCCCTCTCACCTAATGATTAGCCGCTGGTTTTACGCGAATGAGGACTTGTTCGAGCATTGGCATGTCAAAAAAAAAAAAAAAAAAAAAAAAAAAATAAAAAAATTTTCCGACATTACGGCCATTATGCAGGTCTTAGCTAACCACGTTGGAATTAACCGACTTTTTTGGTGAAAGTTCAAAGGTTCCTACCCTATATCATCTTCATCCAAGAACGTTAGTAAATTCGAATGGGATGTGATCGAACACACATGTCTATACCGTGTTACGCAGTATGTGTGCTCAAACTTGCCTTGGTTGGAATGTAATACTCTGGTGAAAGATTGTAATTGATCAAAACCGTATGCCTTTCAATACAAACATCCATATTTACCCTTTTATAACATGTTACCCATCACCTTGGATTTAGATGGTGGAGATGTGTATCCTTGCCAAGCTATATAGAATACTCGTCACGACCGATCAATATGAGCGAAATATTTTACATGTTACCACATAGATAAGTTGAGTGATTTGATGTTTTCTTCATTCCTATTTCGAGCTGTGTTTGGTTGTTGTGTACTTTGAATAGATCGAAATTAAAGCTTTTAAGCACGAAAATATCGCTATAGGATACATTTTTATAAACATACTAATGCTACTATGAGGACAATTAGGAGTCAATGGGGGATTTTGATGACATCAATAACGTCTATTTATGCAACATTTATCCCACGTTATTAACACCATTTTGTATAGTATTGCAAAGAATTGTTTACTTAATCGTTAATATATAGAATTGCAGTAAATAATGGAGTTATTGGTGAAAGTTAGCAAAAGGGCGCACATTATGGAGCTTAAATGAAGATATTATCGAAGATTACTATTCTGAAGACCAATACGCCATATCCATCAAGGAAGATATGATGTATCCGTGCCTGCACTCACCAAAGACCACAGAAGGATAAAGATCAATACGCCGTATCCAGAGAGACTTAATACGCCGTATTCAAGATATAGTATTTAAATATTCTGGAAGATATCAAGCGTGGTTCCTATTCCAAGAAATCCCAATACGCCGTATCCAACACTTGGATACGCCGTATCCAACCGACTTTCTGACCTTATAAATAGAAAACTCAAAAAAGAGTTTTAAGTGTGCTTAAATCTATTCTCGAAACTAAACCATAAAAGTCAATTTTTTAGAGTAGAAAAAGGGTAGAAGAGGGTCGAGCAATATTATCAATTCCATAGAGACAACGTGTAAATAGCCATATACTACAGTAATCGTTCAGTTTTTGGTATCATTTGTTAACTCGGTTAGTTTACCTTGGCTAAATAATTTCTCTTGTATTTATTAAGACGTTTGAAGGCTAATACCTTTGGGTATTAGCCATTATTATGAGGATCTAAATGTTTGGTATTTGTTTTTCTCGATTTCTTGATTTATCGTTGTATGCTTGTTTATGTTTATTAATTTATACTTGTTTATGCGCTTTTGTATGCGACCTATCATTCAACTGGATCTAGTGAAGCGGACCAAGTAGATCTAGAGTCCGGTTTAGCTCTCCATATAGTGATTTATACATCTAGAATTATAGTTACACAAATATTGTCCTTCTAAATCTGTGTCTAGGATACGCTTCGGGCTTAACTAGCTAATTAGATATTGCCAATGGTTTATTGATCGTGTTGACTAACAGGTGACCTAGATAATTCAATAAGTAACGTTCTGATTCCATTGGATAGTTGGACAAATGGACTACTAGTGTATAAATTTCCATTAAGCGGTAAGTAGGTAAAGTCTTTAGGAGCTAGGGTTTAACAAGATCACCATTGCTTTAATCCTTAAGATAGATTATAATCATCAAATAAGGATGCTTTACGCGGATGCTTTAACTGTGACATAATTAACGTGTCTAGCTCTTAGGATGATGTAACGCCTAAGTCTTAAGAAAGATATGCTACCTCAAGAGAAGAAATCATTGCACTTAATAAACAAACCAACTTTCTAATCGGATTAATAATGGTTAATACAGTTTTCTTATATAAGGTTCGATCGCTCTTTTATCTTTTGTTAATTGGCATGCGTGGGTAAAAGTGCCTTGAATTTATTGTAGTCACCCACCAAACCATGCCAATCTCTCAGGCTGAAAACCCCCTTTTTCCGTTAGAATTAGGATTTAGACTGACATAGGTTTAACATAGGTTTAGAATAGAATAGAATTAACATAGAATAGATGACCAAGATATTAATTAAATTTATAGATTTAACCTCGCTTCAAGTGTTCGATACCCTACTTACCACGAAACTACTATCGATCGGGTACACTGCCCATTAAAGTGTTTGTTTTGGATTAGTCGGCAAAATATAAATTTAAAACTTGAATCAATAAAATATACACTATACAACGACACATCAATTGATCATATCATATTCCTTTGTGCCTTTGATGTTGCAGATTTTTTTCTGAATCTTGAGGAGGTATAGATCTTCAATGTCATTTTGGTTAAGATATGGGAAGCTAGCTTCACAAAACTTATACTCTTTCTCATCAGTTCTAGTAACCATAATCTCTTCCAGATATGCATACCCATACTGCTTGTCTACTTTGATGCTCTGGACACTTATGATGTTTCTCTTTGAGTAGACTTCATGTCGAGATGGGAATCCAACATTGCCTTTGTAGAACAACTAACGACTAGGATACCAGTGACAAATTCCAAATTCAGCGTTTGTTATATTTCTGAATATTGGGGCTCTATAAAGAAGGTATCATTTCTTCAATTGCTTCATCTTCATATCTGGAAGCCTTGATCTTGGTTACATGAAGAGCATTATAACAAAAATTAATTGTGCATGGTCTTCTTAATGTCCTTTCCTTTGATCCTTTCACCAGATATTCCAAGTCATGATTAAAGAAGTAGTTGACTGGAATTCTCTTTTTACCAGGAGGTCCTGTTAAAGGTAATGGTTTGCTCAAGACTTGATTAAATCTGTCACCTTCAAGATTGATCCAGTAGATCCTGTTAGTCAAAGCAAGGTTGCATTGATCCATGTTGTATTCAAGCTCGATACTGTTTTTTCACGTTCCCTCGAGGAGCTCAAATGTTGGACCATCTACATCTTCTTTTGTGATCTTGTATTTCTTGAAGATTTTCTTTACAAGTTTGCCAAATAAAGTCACATAGCCATATTTATACTCATGCTCTTCTGGCTCTTCTTCAGCATCAACAAGCTCATTATATCAGCTTTGGATAGGACATTCTTCAGTTGTTTTCTAAAAGCAAACATGATTGTGCTTATCGAAAATTCTTCTGTCTGACCTTCATGCACTTGCTCATCATCTTGTCTTGGTTCATCATCATTATTTCCTATTTCAAAGTGTGGAGGTTCCTCTTGATCTTTTCTTTTCTTAGATGAATACTCACCAACACCTTTTCGCCTTCTCTTCTTATTTTTCTCCCCCTCACGATCTTTAGGATCTTGGTCATCGTGAGTTCTTTTGTTGAGAGATGGCTTGGTTAATCCGCATCGTGCATCAAGTTCATCAATCTGCATTGATTCTTGTAGAGCATCATATAAAGCATGATGTTTGAGATGTTTCGGGTATGCAGCTGGTTGGCACTTCTTTTCATACAACTGATGTTTCAACTCATACTCTGAAGGATCAATTGATGGTGTAGGTGTTGACTGATATAGATTCACTGGAGTCTTCTTGAGTGCATCAGAGACTGCTTTTAGAATAAGCTTAGGCAATTGATTTCTGACTTCATGGAGAACCTTTATATGAACGGATTCTTTAATGACGTCAACATGATTCTATTATTCAAGATTGGTCAGCCTATGCATAATGGCCTTCTTCTAATTGTTATTCTTCTTTATTGCCTTTTACACAAGGTTCTTTGCTCGTTTCTTTTTAGTCTTTGTTTTTGTTGGTGGTGTAGCTGGTGGAGTTGAAGTGACTTTTTCTTCATGAATTGTTTTAAGAATACGAGACATCGTCATTGTTGTAACCTCAGTTTGTACTGGTTCATTTAGCAACTCGGACATTTAAACATCTTTGGGATCATTTAGGTATCTTGTGTAATCTTCGGCTAAAGTGGTAGTGATACTTGGGCTTGGGGTTGGAAGTGATTTTGGTGGTTGCTCCGGTTCCTTATCAAGTGGCTTGTTCACAATCTCTTCTGGTTGATCGTCAGCTTTATCAGAGTCGTTGTGAGACTCGTCGAATTTAGTGCTTTCTTTACAAAAGCAGACTTGTCACTTTCAACTCCATTTTCATAATCATTGTCACTTTCATCATGATCTGAATCTCTTTAACTTTCAGTCTTGTCATCAGTAGCAGAGTCAGAGGAATCATCAAAGGAGCTGCTATGATCTGGAGATTCTGGTGCTCCTCTTTCCTCTTGATTTCTTTGAGAATTACTTGCTTCTTGCTTTCTTTTCCTTGTTTCTTCAAGTTCAACAGTAATAGGGCTTCAGGTAAAGGTTGTTGCTTAGTCTTGAGCTTGACATTTAGGTGTTCATAACCTTCATCGACCTCTTCGTTGACTTGTCTTTTTAGCATAATTCCAGCATGTCTGTGTTTCGTTCGTCGTTCCTTTTCTTGATGCTAAGCTTCTTTAATACTGACTTGCGTAGCATACTTAAGTGAATCATCAGGATATGACAATATATTATCACCAGTAGTGATTTTTCTGGAACGTTTTTGAGCAACATCTTTCTTCTTCTTTGGTTTTGGAACATCACCTTTTCTCATCAAGCCTTTGCCCATTCCATGCTTTGGATCAGTTTATGCTTATGGGTACTTGGTTATATAGTCCGTATAAACTTGTGACTCCTTAATTTCTCTGCTCATTATAGCTTCAGGTATTGGCATTCCAAAAGTTGGCATGCGTTCACCCTTAGCTGCATACTTTAATTTCTCTAACCGCGCTTCATCAGCAATCAAGTGGGGTGGAGAATCTAAGCGTTTGTGTTAATTAAGGTGTTGTGATAAAAGATGTCTGAGCTTGGTGAATCTTGGATATGGTATTATTTCATGCTTAGTTGCTAGGTTCTTGTGCTTGTTGATTTAGAATCGAATGTCTTCCTAAAATAACTCAACAAAGTCAACATTATCAGCTTTGACTACCCCTTACAGTATTTATGTTATTGGTTCTCTTGCTCTATCAATCCCTGAGGCTTTGCCAGTTAAGCTCTTGTTTAAAATGCTCATAATTGTCCTCTAGGATTGATGCATTTTGTTCACAACCACTTGTGAAATTATGGTGAGTAAATCAACATACCCTAACTGTTTGATAAAGTGAACAAGTTCATCTTAGACAGGTGGAGGGATGAACTCTGTGTTGGGTTATCTTGGTGAGATTCTAAGTGCATTACGAATTAATTCAGCTCTAATTTTAGAACTGTTGCATGTATATTACTGGAACTTCAGTGGTGAGAGTTAATGCGTTGTAGATTGTGTTGTTCTTGAGGATTTCCAGACTGATATCATAAAGAGGCTCATCTTGTATTTCATCTAGATCAATCCTCACGTTTCTTTTATTGGGAGGAAATCTGATATTGGTGGAACACAACTCCTCTTCACTTCTCATAGGTTGTTGAGCCATTTAAAATACCGAGACAAGGAGATCAAGGAGTTAGTGCACATGAATACAAACTTAAGCATATATTTTAACATTTTTGTCTCTTTCCACTCTGTATGTTTTATATGATCGAGCATTTCCTTTTTATCATATTTTTATTCTCATGTGTCTTTTACTTGATTTTGCTGACACTTGTCGTACGCTTTATTCTTTTTATATCTTTGTATGTTCTTGCATTTCTTTTTTGAACATACACTCGTTTGCTTTTTCACGTATTGTTTTGTCTCTCTCATTATGTTTTTAGTTAATCCTCACTTAAATCGTTTAGATAATATTTCTACTAAATAAAATATAGAAGATGAACGAAATAGTTGTTATTTATCATTCTAAAGATGTTCGTCTTACAATCTTTTGAGAAATAAGATCTTTTGACTTATCAGAAAAAACTTTTCAGAAATTAGTTGATTCACATGAGAGCAAGATTTCCTTTTTAATAATAATTAACCTTAAGTCCCAAAGATACACTGAGTTGTTAAAGGGATACATTATCATTTTTAAGTGATAACTAGCCCTAATAACCCTCCTGATTTATCGGTAACTCTTAGCCAAGAATTATATCAAAGTAGTCTTAAAGCACGTTTTCATGGTGAATTTTCCTTTAACCTTAAGCCCCGAAGATACACTGAGTGGTTAAAGGGATTCATTATTAGCTTTTAGGTGATAACTAGCCCTAATAACTCTCCTGATTTATCAGTAACTCTTAGTTTAAAGTAGTTTCCAAGCACTTTTATACTAATGAGAATTCCTTTTAGTAATCAGAAACCTTAAGCCTCGAAGATACACTGAGCTGTTAAAGGGATACATTATCAGTGTTTAGATGATAACTAGCCCTAATAACCCTCTTGAATTATCAGTAGCTCTCAGTTAATAATTATATCAAAGTAATCTCAAAATCCATTTAGACACAAGTGTTGTTTTGAAATACTAATAGCACATGAAATGACTAATCTGTAGCAATAAAGTCTGTCGAATTAGAACATCTCGTGACTACTATAGTTTTGGAAAGTATCTCAACGAGATTAGATGCCTCGGGTGTAACACACTTTGTACAAGTACAAGTGTGTTAAACCTTTCACCAGTGGACGAACTCTGAAGAGTAACACAAAAGTATTAAAATACCCAAGTGCACAATGGTGAGTGTTAATCCAAGAAGAATCCACAGATATATAATATAGATATAGTAAGATGCCTCGGGTATACTACACAAAGTACATGTACTAGTGTAATACACCTTTCATTAGTGTACGATCTCCGAGGAGAAATGCAAGAGTATTGGGATACCCGGGTGCACATTGGTGATTGTTGTATGAAGCATTTTTCCAAAATCAACACTTATTATTGAGGAAAGAGTCTGATTTGAAAGACAATAGACAGTGCATATTCATTGTTATTATGACACAAACGATTCCATTTTGACAATGCAAGTTAAAAGTCCCTTTTGATTGTTACAAGACCAAAGAGTTCATATTCTAAAGCTCAGAGGTTCAAAAATTTAATTTTAACCTTTCATTATATATTTTGACCCTTTATGCTTGAATAGAAGCAAGTTTGACCCTTTTAGTGTAAACCACAAAATGATTACACTTAATTAACCTTTAAATTGCAAACTGGTTTCCCTTACCCTTAAATCGCAAAATTTAGTCAAAAATCGGGTAGCATAACGTTTAGATTATATAATAAAAACCGCACGATTACTATTTCAAATCGCATGGTTTATCATCTCAATCCTTGAAAACACAACCTTTTATAGATCATAAATAGCAAAATAGAGTTCAATGATAAATCGCAAAATTAGGTTTGCCCTTAAATCGCAAATGTTAAATTGCTTATTAAAAATTTGAACCTAAATTGCTTTTCATTTTAACTCTTAAAATGCATTTTAAGTATAACACTTAAATCACTTTTTAGGTTTACACCTTAAATCGCTTTTTGTTATTATACTTAAATCGCATTTTGAGAATTAGATATTATTCATTTTTGAGCATAAAGCTTAAATCGATTTTTAACTTATACACTTAAACCGCTTTTTATGTTTTATACTTAAAACACATTTGGCGTCTTCACTTAAATCGCTTTTTGGGCTTATAACATAAATCGCTTTTTAAGTTTAAACATAAATCGCAAATTCAACTGTTAAAGCGCAAACCATAATTTCAAAACGCAAACTCTCTTATTTCATTTTCTAACACCACTCTTATGTTCCTAAGTCTTTTAAACATTTATTTCAATCATTCAAACACTTTTGAATAGCAAAAATACAAAACCCCTTTGACTTATTCCTAAATCACAAACTTAAAATCCTCATAAATCATTCATTGTTTCAATTTACTTCTAACTCAATTGACAATAGTGATTGAACCCCGAGACTAGTAAAATCCCTATGTCTAATCAAATTAAGCTCAAGTTTTTCAAAATCCAAAACCCTAAATCGCAAATGCATTTATTTCGATCCCTAGATTTAAAACATAAAAAAATTATAGTATCAACGAGTTAAGAAGATTGTTAGAAACAGGAATTTATCTTTACCTTTGAATCAAAACTCTTTAGATGATTTTCTTGATTTGCGATATAGACTCAAGAGAGATAAGAGGGTACAGTTTGGTTTTTGTGAAAAAAACAAAACCGCAAATCTCTTGTTTTATCAAATGAGTTTCAGTCTTTGACAACTTTGGTCCAAGATTTTTTAGAAACTTTCTAAAACTAAATTAAACTTTTACCTAAGTTATGGAAACTATCAGGTATTGTCATATTTAGTCCCTTAAGCTCCTAAGCCCTAAACCACTTATTACCAAGTTACTGTTAAACCCTAAAGTTACTAACTTAAGACATTTTAGGTCCTTGGAGTTAAAAATAAATTAATGCCCCCTCAAAATATGTCCCAATTAAGTTAAAACTTTTTCTTGATACATTCTCGTGATGTGTTTTAAAAGAATTATCACATAGAAATTTTGAAAGCACATTTCTCCCCCTCGAACGAATATCCCTAGTCTATTTAAAGATGTCTTGGATTTGTTCGATGGTTTGAATTTCTTTGAAGCATTTTTAGGAAAAATTTACTGATTAAGCATGTCTCCCCCTTGAACAAAGACCCGTGGTCTATTTAAAGATTTCTTAGATTTGTTCAAGAGTTTGATTTTTCTTGTAAATCTTTTCCTTTGATGACAAAACTGTTTTGATTAAATTCCATCTTTTGAAAATTGATTGACCCGAACATGATTTGTAAAATCATTTTTGTAAGGAAAAATTGTTCAACCAAAGAAGATTTCTTTTCATTTAAAAGAATAAATGCACTGACACGTACACTTATCTTATCTACAAAACCCGGGTTAAGTACGAAATGTACACAAACCTTTTTATGAAGATGAAGTGGTTCATATCCGAGAAAATTAATTCCTTGTTAAGAGGTCAAGTTATCTTTTTGGCGATATTCTTGCCTTTAAAATGATGAACGGGTTGCAGTCTGAAATAACCGCAAACCAAATTGACATGTTTTAAAAAGATTTATAACTTATGTTCGAACTTTATTTACAACTCCGTGTCATTATTGAATGACATTTCTAAAGCCGTAAATATTATCGATTATAGAAGACATGTCATGAAGCATATTTTTGTATTTTTCTGATTTTATAATTTTGTATTTGGCTTTATGATTTTGTATTTTTATATTTTCTTTGTATAAAAAATTTCTAAAATCTAATAAAGGAAAAAAAATCTTTTTGTGTTTTTATCAGATAAGTAATATACATAGGATACATAAAGAGTGTCCACCACTACTCTTCCTATTCATCTGCTAGACTTTTGAGAGTTTCTTGAGACATACTTTTCATTCCAAGCCGGTTGATAAGGAATTTAAATCTCTCCCATGCCAATGCTTTGGTGAAGATTTTTGCCAACTGATATACTGTCCAGATAAAGTAGAGCTCAACTACATCATTTTCTACTTGCTCTTTGATAAAGTGATATCTGACATCGATGTGCTTAGAACTTGAATGTTGGACATTGTTGTAGCACAGAGCAATAGCACTCTTGTTATTACAGTACAGAGGGATTTTCTTAAATGCAAAACCATAGTCTGTTAGTTGTGATCTCATCTATAGGACTTGTGCACAACATCCAGATAAGGCAATGTATTCCGCTCTATACTAGAGATAGCAGTGCTCTTTTGCTTCTTTGAAGAGCATCTGGCCAATTTGTCGCCTAATAACTGCGTACTACCAGAGGTACTTCTTCTAGAATCTTGACACCCAGCATGATTAACATTTGCATAAGCTGTTAGTGCAATCCGGTATCTTTCAAATACCAAAGACCCATATTAGTGGTTCCTTTCAGGTATTGAAAAATTAATTTTACCGCATATAAGTGCTTTTAGGTAGGCTTTGCCTGATACCGGGCACACATGCACACTGCAAATACTAGATCGGGTCGACTAGATGTAAAATGAATTAGGGAGCCGATCATACCATGATAACGGGTAGGGTCAATGGGTATCCCCTGTAGATCTTCATCCAGTTTAGTGCTATCGACCATTGGAGTGTCAACTGATTTACTAGATTCCATACTGTATTTTTAGTTATTTCTAGAGCATATTTAGACTGGTTAATAAAGATGCCTCTAGGACTTTGAGAAATTTGGAGTCCAAGGAATAAAGACATTTTTCCCATTGATAGTGTCGTCATGTAGGTGTAATTTATGATAGTTCAAGTTATGAATTTATATTTTGCCGACTTTCCCTAAAACAGCACGTTAACGGGCAGTGTACCCGGTTAGATGGAGTTTCGTTGTAAGTAGGGTGTCGATCAGTAAGAGAGAGAACTAATCTTTTATTTTATTAATATTTTGGTTAACTAAACTAAGTTAATTTAAACTATGTTAATTCTATTCTATGTTAAACCTGCTAAACCTATGTTAATCCTAATTCTAACGGATAAAGGGGGGTTTTCAGCCTGAGAGACTGGTACAGGTTTGTGGTGACTTAGATCTACCTAAGACACAATAACACACGCATGCAAACAGACAAAAGATAGAAGAGCGGTCTAGCCAAATATAAGAAAACTGTATTAACCATGATTACTCCAATTAGAACGTTGGTTTGTTTATTAAGTGTAATGAATACTTATCTCAAGGCGGCATATCGTTCTTAAGACTTAGGCGTTACTTCTTCCTAAGACCTAGACATGTAGAATTCTGTCACAATTAAATGTATCCGCAGAAAGCATCCTATTTTCTAATTATGTAGGATATTAGAAATCATAACACACTAAGATAACTAGGGTTAGCCAAATCTTTTGAGAAAGAAATTAGGAGAGAAAGTTTTCTAGTAAGAGAAAATGTAACTTGTATAATGAAATGACAAACCACCTCTTCCATGGCATGGAATAAGTTTAAATAGTGTCTTACAAACCGGCCTATATTCCTTGGCATGGGCTTACACGCTGGGTTTAATTACCCGGCCTAATGCCGAATGTCATACGATTAACTATTGACTATGAGCTATAATAAACGGTAAAATACATAGGGTAACCGAGTCTTTTTCTGATATCTAACAATCTCCCCCTAAGGGAGGTCACCCTAGAAAATACTAACTTAAGCTCAGCAATCTTTTGATTGATCTTGTGTTCAGCTTGTAGTCTTTGATTATTCATGTGATATCTTGTACTTTGATGTAGTGAACTTTGTCTTGTGGCTTATGTTTGTACTTGATATGTGATCTTGAGCTTTCTTGAGATCATCAGCCAAATCTAATGTCTGATCATCATCTTGTGATCTTTCGTCGTTTTGTGGACTTGGGTCTTGCGAACTGACATACTCATGCCTTTCTTGATCTTGAAAACATGAATAATCTGTTCTTGAACTTCTTTAACTTAAATACTTGGCCACTTCAAGATGGACATGTGATATCAGAGTTACGGAAGCTTAGAAACATATGCTTGAGCTTTCATGATTTTTTTGAATGTGTTGAACGAGTATGAGCATGTGGTTATAAACTTGACTTTGCTAGAACAGGGTATCTCCATCTCCATCTCCATTTTTACTTAAATTGAATACGATGTATAGACTCCTTTTGGATATGGTGTATTGATCTTTATTCCTTTGTGGTATTTTGTGAAGTGCAGGCACAAATACGTCGTATCTTCCTTCATGGATATGGTGTTTAGGATGTCAGAATAGTTTCTTCATATTTCTTCGTTTAAGCTCCAGAATGCGTGCTCTTTTAGCTAATATCACAAAGTACCCTTCCTAATAACTTACTGCAATTCTCAAGATACAAACGATTAAGTAAACAATTCTTGCAATAATCAAGACAAAAGTTTATTTTTTATTTACATGGGATAAATGATGCTATAAAAGTAACGTTATTTGATGTCATCAAATATCCCTCCCACTTGAATCCTACTTGCCCTCAAGTAGCCTTTAGAAGCTTATGAAAATGTATCCCTAAGGATTTTTCTGTTAAGCATTATTCGATCAATCACAAGTACACAACCAATCACCTTACGAAATAAGAAGATGAAAACACACAACTCACTCAACTAATATGTAACTAATTCGCTCAATTGCTTGGTCGTGACGAGTATTCTATCATAGGCTTGGCAAGGATACACATCTCCACCACTAGAGCTAAGGCGTAAAAAGTTTATAAAGGTAAATTAGGTTTTTATAATAAGGCTTAGGGTTGATCATTCTAACAATCTTTCACCAAAAGTACCACACCAACAAGGCAGCTGAATCACACATACATGGCCGTAACGACGGAATAGACATGTGTGTTCGATCACATCCTCATTCGAGTTTAACCAAAGGTTAGGATGAAGAATGATATAGGGTATGGATCTTATAACTTTCACCAAAAGTAATAAACCAACAAAGTAGCTGAATCATGCATACATGGTCATAACGACAGAATAGACATGCATGACTCGATCACATCCTCATACGAATACAACCCAAAGTTAATGATCAAGAAAGGAAATAAATTGTTGTTAAATAATATTTCACGAAACAAATAGATTAAGTCCAAACAGATAAGGTACAAGTTGCTAGATACTTTTTCTCGACCGTTACCATGATAAAAACTCATAAATATTTATACAAATGTCTTGATCATAGATCAAAAACAACAAACTAAGTTGGCGTTCCTGTAACGATCAACTCCTAATCATCCCATATTTTACATACTTTTACAAAGACAAGTGGCGATATCTACCACTTTATATAAAACTTTACATCGTCGATTTGTATCAACGAATAATCGATCCTTTAAATAATTCCATCGGTTTAAGCTTTAACGAACCGACTATCTTTAAATTTTCCTCCTCTTTTTTTGTTGTGATTTTCTAATTTTTTTTGATTTTTTTGATTTTTACAATACATAAACTACGAATCTCGGTGTAATTTCACCATCTTCATGATGATAATAACTCCGGATAATTTCTTCCATGATTCTTCATTCTTCGGATGTATCAATAATTGTGATGTCAGAAAAAATACATGAGTTCTGACTACTTTTTACATTCCCGTTGCAATGTGCAGATTTCCAAACCATACCAGAGATAGAAAATGACACACAAGACACAAAAAATACATACTTTACACTTTAAGCAACTAGCAACTGATAAATGAACTTAATCTAACAGGGTAGGCTAAGGTATAAAGGTGTAATGAAGAGGGTTGGTTGTTCCATTTTTCCATTATCTCATTTATACAATTCATCCATTTTCCATCCAATCTCTCTCTAACATCACAACCCACATCTCATTATTGTTCTTGGTTTGATCTTAAGATTACAAGTATTCTACAAGGCTTTTTAGGTGTAATCCTAGAAATTTACTAATTTAAACAAGTTACTCCATTTAAATCCATAGTACTCATTATTGTGGTCTCGAATAAATATAACAAGCCAAGTTCTAAAGACTACAACATCACCGGCACACTCATATTTTTGTGGAATTTGGGTAAACATTTGGAAACGAATAAGGCTGAATCCTCACAATATCTAATAAGGGTTATGTGCGCAGGTTATGTAACTAGTAGTTTCATAAAAGTATGCTTGAATTTTTTTTAAATTTAAGCATTTTTAATGTGAAAAATAGGACAAGTAACGTTCTATTTCCCATCCCCCTACTTAAGTTATACAACACCCTCATTGTAGAGATAAAACATTAAAAACGGGAAATTAAAAGAATTAAATGCGTCTGGATACCAGCATGACTACAACACACATAGGATTCTAGATGATCGATACTTCACCAACTTTGTTGATTTCTTTTCCAGCGAGGTCCTGTGCAAAATATAGGAAAACTCCTATCTCGGGTATCCTACGCTTAATAAATAATAAAAATAATAAAGTGTACAGGTAGTCAATACGCCGTATCCAATAACTGGGATACGCCATATAGAAAGTCCTGTAAAAAGTATCAATACGAGTCAGTTTTCCAAATACGCCGTATCATGTGCATGAATACGCCGTATAGACAGATCTGACAATAAAGTTTTAAGTGCATAAAAATAAAGGACCGATAACGTCCAAACATTCAATACGTCGTATGGTATGGAGCGGATACGCCGTATTGATGTCTGGTAAGACAGACTCGATAAAAATAAATAACTGTCTAGGTTGTCTCCCAGGAAGCACTTTTCTTTCAGCTAGTCTTTAAGTTAGACTTTTTCTTCAGCTTCTTTTCTACTCTATACTTTCCTCTTCTGATTTCATTCTCGTAATGGATATGGTGCTTGAGTGTGTTATCAATCAATGAGTTAATTTGCTGAACATACTGCCGGGATTGATTCTATCATACATAAATAAATCAAAATATCATATCATAATACCAAAAGATAACATGGTTTAAGTTTAAATACATAATGATACGAATAATATATAAATGTACATAAGATAGACATAAAAAATAAGGGATAGAGAAGTCAAGGGTCTGGCTGTTGGCGTGCTGAGGTGTTGGCGTCATCAGTCCTATGCATGGTACGTCTCACATACGGTATATGATAATCTGAAAAGCTTGTGTACCTGAACCCAGCTTGATCCATCATCCGTGAAAGTCCAGTGACCGTCCATGTAGTGAATCGAGAGAAATTACTGGCCATACTATCCAATACCTCTCTTTGCTCGCCTAGTGCTCCTCGCATCCCATGGACATCCTCCTCTAACCTACCTAACCTCTACGCCATTGTCCTAGCTGGTCCAGCAACAGGTTGTGGCTAAGGTGCCTATACGGGTGCCGTAACAGCCTAGTCACCCTCATCAACATCGGGAGCACCCTCAACGACCTCTAGGGCACCTGACTAATATCCGGTTCAACATTAACGTACGAAGCATATAGAGATCGATATTCATTTTGTTCGAGATTAGGTTGATGCTGGTGAGGTTCGAGTTCTTCATGTTCTATCACGTTATCAGTATGCAGACATTTTCACTAAAGGATTTCCTTTGAATTTGTTTGAGGAATTGATCAGGTGTCATTTTATACACTTTTTCAAGGTCGTTTAACCCCCTAAATCGTGCATTTATGCCTAAAATAGGCACTTAATCGTTCCTTTTTAGGTATTTCGCATTTGGAAGACATTTGGAAGAAATACACGTGACTTGGGCTCATCTAGAGAAGAAACAAACAATACTACGGACCTACACCAACATTGCTCGAGAATTTCTCTATAGTGGCTGGAGACGGCGTCACTAATATAACGTGACACTGTCACAATGAAGACCAAGACGACGTCACTGGATCTCACGACGGCGTCAGAGTACACAGCCCAACCCATTATCTAAAATATTCTCTTTCATGATGGCGTCACGATTAAAATGCGATGTCGTCGCAGCGATTTTCCTATATTTGCAAACACGAATTAGGGTTTTGAGTGTGTAACTTTAGAATAAAAAGATGGTACGAACCCTAATTTGTTTAGCAGCTGTTACGTACGTTCCTCCAGCTCATGTTTTAATCAAGTAAGGTTATCATTTAATATGTCTTGTTGTGTGATTAATTATTGTTCTTGCTTTATCTTTAACATGCTTGGCTAAACCTCCTATTGTGTTTATTTATGATTAGGAAGAACAAGTGGAAATATCTTTTTGGCAGATCCAGGGACTTCCTGACATTTCAAACCTCTCAGACAGTATCACCCACAATGATGCTTATCAAGCCGATGACTAGATGGCTTTGACTCTGATTGTGAGAAACTCAACTCAGCAGATTGACTCTCATGGCCAATTCTAAAGGAAAGGACATGGCTCAGATATGCACATCTCTGAGGGGTACACAATCCTGATTAATCTGAAACTATGGACTTACTCAATCAAAGTGAGCAGTTATCTGGACGTCTTCTGAACAGTCCAATGATGTGGGTCAGACAGAACTGGAATAACAGTGATAGCCCACCCAATATCATTCCTTATTCTAGTATATGAAGTGAACACAACATGAAAACTATCCAGGATTCTAACTTTCTGCTCAACAGATGTCCTGATATTGTCTATGTTTGATCAATTTTAAGTACCCAAGTGATGCATTTTGCAACAATATAATATAAGATGTGAATACAAGCTTGACAGATATAAAGAAGAGGTTAAAGATTTAGAAAGAAATGCAAAATGTTGGAAAACAGTTTTTTCAGGATTTCAAATGAACAGTTTGCCGAGATTGTACGGGTTTAAGCAACATCCTTTTCGAACAGTGCTAAGAAAAGGATTGGGGGTTTTAAAAATGAAAACAGTTTCTGACTCAAAATTGATTTGAAAATTGGAAGAAAACCAAAAAATATGTGAGAGAAATGCTTAGAGAAGGTAATTAGCAAATTGACAACCATCATTTCAAAATAGGTCAATTGCGCACACTGTTCATATGATGACTAAATCAAAAATTGTTATAGATCATTCCTCGAAACACGTATCGGTTTTGAAAAACTTTCTATCTGAAGAATGCTCGGGAGTTCAAGACCAAAGCTGGTATGTCGGGAAATACCATTCTTAAAATGGAAAACTATTTGTAGATTCCTGATTTCTGATGAAAATTTAATGCTTAGTGACGTGAGTGTTCAAAAATGCTCTTGATAGAAACAAGATTCTATTGTTTGAGAAACATAGAAGTGAACACGAAAACCCATCAAATATGCATTCTTATAACGATTATTACAAACGATTTGTTCGAAAAAAAGGAATTATATAGTGAAAATTGCCTATTGGAAAGCGACTTTCCGGTCCCTGCTTTATTAGACCCATCTCATTCTTCCCACCGTCATAGTGAGGTTCCAAAAGAACTTCCTACAATAAGTATGGTGAATACTAGCTTGAAAGAGCTTAAACGCTATCTTACTGTCTTTGATCAGGTTATCAAAGAAAGAACCACTGCCACAGCTATCACTGAGGGCACGTGGGGGTATACAACCACTACTTTTTTGTACAATACAAAGGCGTGTTTTTCGAGATAAATCATTCCGTTTATAAAGAATTAAAAGATTAAATGTATTTTATAATATTGATTAAAATGTACGAATATCCTCATTTTCCTTTTTTATATTATCTTCAATAAACTTCACCAATACTGGTTGAAGAACTTGCCGTTGTCCAAAAAAAAAAAAAAAAAAAAATAAAAATAGTCTTTTATCAAATGGAACAGGCTTTTCGAACAACTTCTCTTGGAGTCCAGAGCTTTTGAGTTAAAATGAATCCAAGTTTTGAGTGAAAATGAACGAACCTTTGTGCACAACGCCATGAATAAGGATATTGTAAAGACTGTTGAGAATCTGTCTGTTGAATGCATGTGGTGAAACTGTGGATATGAAGTCAAAAGTGTCTCGAAACTCTAGACTGAGCCTTCTTATTAAAAAGGATTTTGTTGATAAATAAACTTTACATAAACTTTTGAAGAGTTTTACAACTCTTGAAATAAACATTGCATCCTTTGGAATGAGTTGATTCCTCAAATTAAAATAAGAATTAATCTAAACCATTAGATGAAAATAAAATGGATGGATAAGATGAAGCGGTTTGTTCTTTTTTTTGACCACGTGGAACTTTTCTCCCACAACTTATTATAGTACATGTTAATGCCACCTAGTAAAAAAAGATAGTAGGATCCTTATTTACATTTGCTTATCCAAACAAGGACTTGCATAGAACTTAATCGTATTTGAAGAAGTATTATATTCATTTTCATACGGACACTCTAAGACATGAAAACAATATCATTATGCATTAGGAGTAATAACTACAGTACAACTCATAAAGAAATATTTATTCCTCAACAACTCCAAGTGTCGAATATGTTCATAACTATATATTCATATGTTTATGATTTTTTTTGAACTGTTGCTACTAGAACAAGTTCAGATATTTAATGTATGAAAACTATTTAAAGAACATTTGCATAAAACATGGGTCATGATTCATGAAACACCAGATTAAATTCTGCACAAATTTCTAAAACAAGAACTAATCACTCAACGGACCCACTTTTATGCATGGACCAGATCAAATGAGATCAAGTACTGGGTCCCAACTTTACGCGGGGTCAGCAAATTTTCCATCATTCATTTTTCTTTTTATTTGTTTACTCATACTTATGCTCTATTTTTCTTTTCTTTTAAAACACTCTTATCTTTTAGCTACAAAATTTCATAGACTAATAGTAGTGCAACCATCGGGTGCGGTCGGTCTACCATAAATCAACGCACCCCCTTCTATGAGACAACCCAACAAATGCGTCCCCTCACATTTTCATTTATTCGGTCTGCTACTAGAATGAAAAAATGGTTTGATTTGTGTGTTATTTTTTTAAATTTATTTTTATAGAAATTATACAAAGTATCAGCAAACCAACAATCACTCATTGATTTACTATTAATGAGAGTATGATTACAATACAAAGAAAAAAACAAATAATCACAACAAATGATTATCAATACACAAATGTATAAGACTAAGAACAATAAGATCGATACAATTGATCAATGAACAAGAAAGAGAGATTTAAGAGCTTGAGAGATGAAAACGATTATGGAGTCAAAAGGTATCTAACCCTAGATCTACCTTCAGTATATGTAGCCCAAGAGGGAATCAACAATTGGCACTCTTAGCCTCTGCATAATACACAAAATTACAAACACACACTAAACATAAAAGTTAGTGTTAGAAAGAATAACAATATGACATAACTGACCCCTGTACTTATTTTGAGAAAAGTTTGAATAGTTTTAACACCTTCCCTTAAGCTTTTAAACTTTAAACATATCCAAAAGACCAAATTTCTCACACAAAAGAGAACGTTGCCTAATATCCAATGCTTTAGTAAGAATATCAGCAATTTGCTGAGATGTATGAGTTTTCTCAGTTTTTATAACACCACTGACAACTTTTTCTCTAACCAGATGCACATCAATCTCAAAATGTTTGGATTTTTCATGAAAAACTGAGTTTGCTGCAATCTGCAAGGCAGAACTATTGTCATAGTACAAAACAACAAGAAACAAACCCTTAACTCCCATATTACCCAACAAATTAGACAGCCAGATTACTTCACATGTAGTAGAAGCCATGCTTCTATACTCTACCTCAGCAGATGACCTGAATAAAGTAGATTG
Source organism: Tanacetum coccineum (assembly GCA_026074375.1). NCBI lineage: Eukaryota > Viridiplantae > Streptophyta > Magnoliopsida > Asterales > Asteraceae > Tanacetum > Tanacetum coccineum. The sequence continues at coordinate 7,622 of BQNB010047896.1, read as the reverse complement.
CTTTTTTACTTTTCCAGGTCACCAAAGAATCACATAGAAAAACACGATATGCAGAAACAGATTTTCTAGTAGCTGGACATCTAGCCGAGTAAGAATCAACATAAGCTCTCAGCTTAAGATTATCATTTTTATTAATTTGAATTCCACTGCCTGGAGAGCCTTTAAGGTACCTTAAGACTCTTAAGGCAACATCTAAGTGAGACTCAAGAGGTGCATGCATAAACTGGCTTAAGCAATGCACAACATAAAAAATATCAGGTCTTGTGTTAGTAAGATAAATCAACTTTCCTACAAGTCTTTGATAATTCCTAATATCTCTTAGCATTTTGTCATAATCAAACTCAATATGATTAAGAGTGGTATTTTCAGTTAATGGAGTATCAACATGCTTAGCAGCTAACAACCCATATTCATAAAGAAGTTCAAGACTATACTTCCTTTGACTTAAACATATTCCATCTTTATTATCCTAAACTTTTATTCCAAGAATGTATTTTAGTTTTCCCAAATCTTTTATTTGAAACTTTGGATTTTAAAAATAGTTTAAACTTTTCAATTTCAGACAAGTTGTTCCAATTATCACAATATCATCCGCATACATTAAAAGATCAATAAACACATCACCAGATCTCTTAGTAAACAAGGAATAATCAAATTTAGATTGCACAAAAACATTTTTACTAAGAGCCATAGTCAATTTAACATTTCATTGTCTAGGAGCCTGCTTAAGATCATATAAAGATTTATTTAATTTGCACACTTTAGACTTTCGATTATCAAAGCCAGAAGGTAAAGTCATATAAACATCCTTAGTTAAGTCACCATATAAGAAAGCATTATTAATATCAAGCGGAAATAAATCCCAGTTATTGCACACAACCACATTAAGCATACATCTTACAGTAGATATCTTTAGGGGTGAGCATTGGGTCGGAACCGACAAAAACCAAAAACCGACCCGAAATCGAATAAGGGAAATTTGCCAACCGAGAACCGAACCAAGTATACACTATATAAACCGAAACTAAACCGAATAAGGTCGGTTCAGTTTGGTTTAGGTAGTTCGAACCGACTAAGTTTCGGTTTTGACCCGAACCGAACCGAAACCGAACCGAACCGACTAAACCGAAATACATATCCAAAATCGAAAACCAAACCAAATAAGCTCGGTTCGGTTCGGCCTGGTTTCGGTCGGTTTGTCAGGTCAGGTCGGTTTTCGGGTTGCTTTGCTCAGCCCTAGACATCTTAACAATATGACTAAAAGTTTCTAAGTAATCAAATCCCTCCCTCTGGCTGAAGCCCTTGGCAATAAGCCTAGCCTTATATCTTTCAATTTCAGCTGTAGATTTGTATTTAATTTTAAACAACCATTTACTTCCTACATGTTTTTTTCCTTCAGGAAGATCACAAATAGTCCAAGTGTTATTCTTATTTAAAGCCTCTATTTCATTATTTAGGGCTTTAACCCATTTGGTATGTTTTATAACTTCATAGTAGGTATTGGGTTCAATAGATTTATTAAGATTAGTGGAAAGACAGTAATTGTTAGTAACTTAGAAAGTGTCGGTCTCTCAGTGTCGTATCGAGTCTTAGATCATTAGTCATTATTTACTTATTGTGTAACAATGTATCCCACATCCTTTCCAAAAGTAAACATGTATGCCCTCTTTCTCTTATAAAAGGAGGCATTGGAGGAAGAGAGTGGGTTGGTGAAACTATGGAATACACTTATGTTTATTATTCTCTCTTAATCTCTTTCTTTCTCTAGTTTTCACTTAAGCTCTCTCTCTCTAAAACTCTAGATTGTATTATGTGTGATTGATATTATTATATTATTCTACAATTGGTATCAGAGCCATTGGATGATCTAGTGGTGTTTGTGTATGTTTTTGATAAAGTTTTTGTCACATTTTTTGTTCATACGAAAAAAGTTACACGAATGGATTAAAAAGACAAATTTTTGTGGTTAAAAACTATAAAGTTTGGAGTTTATCAAAGGTTTATCAATATCAAAGCTTGTTTTGCGAAAAGAATGGATTAAAAACATCAAAAATTATGTTTTTACAAAATTTTGCGTGTTTTGCATTTACTCGAAAACCTGCGGATTTTGGTGGAATATTAGCGAAAATCATTTAGTTGAGGATATTGAAATCTACGGATTTGGACAAAAACCTAAGGATTTGAAAAGCTACGGATATCACAAAAAACATAAGGATTTGAGAACGTGCAAAAATCATTTCTAAGGATTTGAAACTTGTAAAAATCCTTTATGATGATTAGAAACTTGCAAAAATCATTTATGAGGATTTAAAACCTGCGAAAATCAAACATGAGGATTTAAAACCTGCGAAAATCATTTTTGTGTCTCAAAACCTGCGGATTTGCTTTATGAAAACACTATTCACGTTAATTGAAGCACGAAATCATTTAAACACTTAACCATAATTATTACAAGACTACACAACACTTCCTAATCATCGAATCGATTTTTATAGCATTACACATAATCATCAAAACATCAATTCATCATGTCTACACTTGCTGAAAACGTTCTTGCTTCTAGAGCAGATAACCGACCACCCATGCTAGAGAAAGGCATATACGATACTTGACAAAGTCGTATGTCGTTATATGTTGAAGGGAAAGAACATGGGTAGATGTTGCTTGATTCCATTCTTCACGGTCTATTTCAATACAAAGTGGTAGACTTTCCATTAAATGAAGCAATGGGAATACCAGCTATAACACGGATGCAGACTTTCAAGGACTTATCTCCTAAAGACAAGATCAGAAAGGAATGTGATATTCAAGCTGCAAACATCATTCTTCACGTATCACTAAATGACATCTACACTTTGTTGAATCATAAGATGATAGCCTATGAAATCTAGTACACGGTTAAAGAGTTAATGGAAGGAACCGAGCTAACCAAGCAAGAAAAGGAGTCAAAATTAGCAAATGAATTTGACAGATTTAGTTCATATTCATTCATATTATATAAGGTTTGCTAAGTTGATAAATGATATTTATATCATTGGGCTTGACATGACACCACTCTAAGTGAATACCATGTTTGTTAATCATCTCCATTCGGAATGGGGTAGCTTTATGACTAGGGTTAAACAAGCAAAGAATCTTCATCAAGTCAGCTTTGATCAACTGTATGCATACCTCAAGCAGAATGAACTAGATGGTAATGAAGTTCGTGGAATGAAAGCTAGAATTCTAGATCCACTTGCACTTGTTAGCCTCGTTTTTAGTAAAGTGATGGTCATTATATATTCCCAAGCCTTGTATAGGAAAACATAGTTTATGAGAATTGATTAATTCTAATTGGGCCTAAGTTACGGGCTAAAGCCCATTAGTTTACATAGAATCAGTCCATTAAGGCCCAAACGACCCAAACAAGGGTCCATCTTCTTTGTACTATAAATACTACCCTCCTAGCATGTTAGTGTCACACCCCGCCCCTATGTTGGATAACGCGTGGCCGGTAAAACAAGAATGTATATCACAAAACATCATGGTGTCTATTAGAGAATACTTAAATGAAAACTAAATGTATAAGCAAAGAACAAAGTGTCAACATTAACCAAAACCTACAGGGTTTTTCTTATAATGAGAAAGAGGTCTCGTCAAATAAATGACATGCAAAACATAATCCAATACAATTCTTGCAATCACATTTATTCAAATTAGAAAGCATAAAAGAAACTCACAAGCATCCTGCGGTATCTTATAGACACTTCGCTCTATCTTATTAGCACCATTAACTCACTGAAAATGATTCTTAAAACGTCAACATAAAGTTTGAGCGAGAACATAGGTTTACGACATACAACAATATCCCAAAATAATCTTTCATTTAGCTGTTGCATTTACCAAAACAAATTCATGGACACCAAATTTAACAAACAAACGGGACTTAGAGAACGTGCAACGATCCACAAATTCATTGACTACATATGTGCGTTACATGGCTCATATTAGCTGACACACAGTATTACCACACCGGATCACACCTCGTTTTGAATATTGGGAGCCACAATACAAACATATCATTATATGCACAGACAACGGGACAGGAATGCCTCTACGATCCAATACACATAAGTACAGCAAGATTATAATACATTTCGTAACACGACAACAAGCATTCTTTCTTCACCCCAAAAAAACATGAAAAAAGGGAGATTATGAATTTGATTACTCACCTTTGCTTAGCTTTCCAAAAGTTATTCAACAAAAGCTTCACAAACAAATTGAACAAATCTAAAAAAACATTATTAACTGTGTTACACGCTACTAAGCCAAATGTTAATGCACATGTTAACAAATAAATAGTTAATGGATGTCTTCTAAGGTGTTCTAATTAAGATACCCTTGGGTCATGAATCCAGCTTCTCGACTTACACCTTAAAATATATATATTAATATAATAAAATATCTAATATTTAGTGGAATAGCCCTAAAAAATAAGCAGAATCAATAGATTAGAAGTGAAAGATGTTAGTATAGTGGCTTTATCCCGGGTCTGTTAACCAATCCACCAACGAGTGCATGGTTGGAGTAAATTCGGTACGATCGAAGATTTGAGTTTGAAGGAAGGAATGAGTTTGGGAAGTATGAAAAAGAAGTCAAATTAGATGAGAATAACGGACCTAAAAACGTTTTAGAGGAAGAAAAATCCTAGACAATTACGAAATTAAACTAGAAAACGAAAGGCCCAAGAATCACCGAAAAAAAGGCGGGAAAAACTTAAAAAATCTTTAAAAATAACCCTACGGAGAAATGTTCACTTATAAAATACTTTCGGGACAAATAACGAAGAATGAAAAAGATTAGACCGAAAACGGGAGTTCGTGTTTTAGTGACCCAAAAAAAAAACGTGTCAAAAACAAAATCCGTACCGGAACCGTTCTTTTTAGAACAGATGTAAAAGTTATAAAATTGACCCTACGAAAAACTTTATATTTTTCCATAAACGATGATAAAAGAAAATTTTCTATTTTATATTTTTCCTACAAAATAGATGATAAAAGAAAATTTTCTAAAAAAGAAAAATATTTTTTTGATAATTTTTGTATTTTTTATGAATTAAATAAACTTTTATCTAAATTAAATTATAAAAAATATTAAACTTTATCTAAAAATTCTGAAAAATTTACAAAAAATACTTCACACTATGAAAATCCTATGAAAAATAAGAAACAAAAATAAGCTCAACAAATAAGCCCGAGAATAAGCTTGTACAGCTTATGGGCTTATTAGCCAAAACAACCTTAAATAATAAGGCCCTTGAGTCTTTAACGAAAAAGACCCAAGGGCGCAGTGGTTAAGTGTGTTAGTAAAAGGGGGTTTGTATCGAGAGGTCCCGGGTTCGAGTCTTGCTCACCCGGGCCTCTTGTCTTTCCCCCTTTTTTTTATTTTTCGAAAAGTCCAGGGTAGGAAGTGTACAAAAGTAAAGTGAAAGGTAGGCGGGCAAACTATGGTGAATTTACACCATGGTGCAAACGGGTACCCCTGGTCTTTGGGAAAAATACACAATAGACCTCGCGACTTGGCTTATTTTTGGCTTATTAAAAAAATGAGATTCAGCAAAAACTTAAAACTACAAACTTGTAAAAGAGCTTATTCTCTATAACATTAATGAAAGGACTTTCTACTTTTAACAAATCAATAAGCTAGAAAATAAGCATCTCAAATTCTGTCACAGAAAGTTGTGGTTTTAACTAGCTTTTTGAGTTTTAGCTTATTCCTAGCTTATTATTGAATGAAATTTAAAACTAAAAGAAGCTACTTGATGCTCATGATGTGTACTAATGGTATTTAAACAAAAATTACCCTAGCATTAACAAATTTAACAAGAAAATTAAGATGAAAAAGTGCAAGTTTTAGGCTTAAACTGTTATAAGCCTTTTCAAATAAGCTTCACAGCTCATTACTAAACCTTAAAAGCTGAAAATTTGGAAATAAGCTATGCTAGGAATATAAAACTAACCTAGATAAATGGTTTTTCAATTTTCAACTAAAAATGAAAATTCAAACTAGAAAATAAGCTATAAATCTACATGCTGCTGTACCACTTTTGCAGGGTAAAATAAGCTAGTCTAAGAGCTTAATATTGAAACTAAAGAGCTTATCTAGATTCAGCTAATGGAGTACTATTAGCAGGCTTAATTTCAAATTCTAACTACTAACTACTAAAGCTAAAAAATATGGCTAGAAAAGTAGTGAGCTACAACAGTTTTAACTGAGTTAAAACTGTTGTATGCTGATGCAATTGGCACACACTAAAGTGCAGGCTAAACTCCTTTTAAGAATGCATGCAATAACTCATTTCATGTATACAAAGGGGCATTATCACAATATGAGCTCTAAAATTTCCAAAAACCTCTTAAATCTAAGATCACTTAACTCTTCAAGGCTGCCCTGGTGCAAAGCTGAAGTTTTTAAGTTCAAAAATTTGAGATAGTGCAAACTAATCCTTAAGACCACTTTATACCTTGATTATGACTACTAACTCAGCTTTATAAAAGCTGTTGACAAAATGCTGTTGACTTTAAGAGTCAAACACAGCTTATACCAAACACTACCTTATTCTAACTATCAAAACCTTATTGCACTTAAAAACTTTCTAAAAGCTAAAATTTTCAAAACTTTTTATCCACTTTCACTCAAAATGACCTAATAAAGCTATTTAAGCTGTAAAAGTACTGGCTTATTAGGAGAAATAAGCTAGTTCCTCTACTAGGCTTATACTACTTTTTATGACAGAATTGAAAAAGTAAATTTTAGCTTGACTTTAAACTAAACTAACTTAAAACTAACAATCTTATGAACTAACTAAGCTAAATGAACAGTAATAATCATGAAAATTCAAAGGAATAAGAAAAATGTAATAAGCTATGAATATTCTAAAATGAATTTTAAAAGGCTAAACCTGAAATTTTGGAGTCTCAGAACAAGAGGCCACTCTTGTAGAGTGAATGACCTCAAACAGCTTAATCCTAATGGCACCTTGCCTCTAAACCTCAATAAGCTAGAATTTGGCTTATTTCTCCTTTAAGCTTCCAAATTGAACTCAAGTTAACTCAAGTGATCATGTTTAGATGAAAGATGAGTAATATGAGTAAATGAATGCTTAAGAAACAGAATTTAACTAAAATTGAGCTTATGAGAAAGAATAAGCTCAAAAGAGCTTATTTAGAGCTTATTGAGTGAAATTCCACTAAATATTGAAAACCAAGTATAACAAAGCTCGAAAACTAAATGTTATTCCTTAAATAAAGATGTACAAGCTTGAATGAAAAGAGTACAAGAACTTAAAGGCTGTTTTTTAAAAAAAACTTGAAAATAAAATGCTTAATATTGAAGGGAAATATAAAACTGAAAATTAAAACTAAAAACTACTCACTACTACTTTAAACTTCTGTCTTCTCTTTCTTTTATAGGCTGAGGTTTGTGTTTGTTGTGCTTGTTTTGTGAGAGCAACACCAAAAAAGTCATCTAAACCGTCCTTTTTGCCTTGGGGATTTGTGGGATTGTTAATTGGGATTAGGGTTTAAGTGGAGGAGGGGGGCGAGTTTGTTCATGGGGTTTTTTGAGGTGCAGGGTAAAAG